>CAXIVR010000002.1:50137919-50365419 GCA_964035755.1 Teleogryllus oceanicus | reverse complement strand
TGCATGTTTTTTCGCGGGATATGGCGGTGATCTTCCCCCGCTGGATGGCGAGATTCAGCGCCGATCTACCGTTGGCTAGTGAGGTTTCCCCTAACCAGGACTCTCCCACCGCCCCAGCCGGGACAAACTCTAAGCTCCCGACCGGTCTCCCGGAATATGTGGTAGTGTAGTGCATGTTATTGTAAGTGTGTGTGTGTGTGTGTAAGTGGAGAGGATAGGACAAGGAAGAGGAAGGAAAGTTCGCGCGCGACCCGTGGCCCGTTTGGTAGGGTACTGCTTCGGCATTCGCCTGGTATTGATAGGAGAAACCACGGAAAACTACCGATCAGAGCAGCCGGCCGCTAGAATTCTCCTCCAGACAGCGACTGAATTTGACCTAACTGAAAAGCTAGTGTCGAAAATCCTGCCGCCGTCAGGATTCGAACCAAGGACCTCCCTGTCAGAGGCGCTGCAGTGACAGTTGGTGCACTGAGCTACCGCTCCCGGGCCGGCTACCCGGGTTTCGCCCACCCCACCCCATCCTGGACAAGCTCTAAGCTCCCGACACATCTCCCAGCATGTAAAGAAGTAAAGTGCATGTAAGTATGGGTGAGAATAGGATAGATGGTGCGCGGTCGGTGGCCGGTTTCTTAGGGTATTCACTTGGTCTTGACCGGGGAAACCATGAAAAATACCTGTCATAGCAGCTGGCTGTTAGAATTCTCCTAAACACAACGAATATATTTGACCTAGATATCAAGCTAGTGTCGAAAATGCCAACGTCGAGACACGATCCTAGGACCTCCCGGTCAGAAGCATTGCCTAAGGGAATACATATTTTCGTAAAATTTCTGCCTAAAGTTGCCGGTAGCGTTGTTCACAGCCGGTCAATGTTTTATCGGACCCGCATTTGTCAGTATTAAGGACCCACAAAACATGCATTCTGACTACACAATGTGATCGAATTTACTACATATTATAACAAGCCTTTTTTTGCCCTTTTTGGGGTAGTATCAGGACCCCACAATATATATATATATATATTTATATATATATATATAAATAATATAAACCTGAAAAGTAATTAGTGCTACGGGCTATCTTTTCGGTTTTCTTCCACCCTCTTCCCAGCTGCTACCTGTTGACACCAAACATTTTTTTCCCTTTTTCTCAATATTTGGCCCGCTAATAATAGTCGTGCTGCTCTCTGTGTCTGGGGACTTTGAAGTGCTTGAGCCCAACGTTGCCATCTGTTGGCTGCCGCGTGGCCGAGCCTGTCTGTCCACCGCCGGAACGGGCCGATCGAAGAGGGATGGAGGGCTGTGTTGAAGGGGGGATGAAGCGGGGCGGAGGAGGGGCGGGTGGGAGCCGTCCTGCGGGGCGAGGCTGCTGCGCGCCATCTATGGCCGCTTCATAGCTCCCGCACCCAATCATGCTCCTTAACGCGATTGCCAGGCCTTCGGGGCGGCCTCAAGCCATATATTCAAATGTATCCCTTCATTTATATAATAATTATTTTGACTGTATTCTTGGCAGTCCGCGATGCGCCGCGTCTCAGTCGATGAAGCTGTCGTTTCGGCCATCTTGTTGTGATTTTCCGAGCTATACTGCTGCCGAGATGCTAGCGTGTCTAATTACGAAGGACAGGTGCGTGAGCCGATTGGCCGTATCGGCGACCAATATGATTAGGGGAAGTGATTCGCGATTGGTGGAGAGCCATAGGAGCGATTCCGGAACACCAGAGAATGAATGACGATGTCATCCCGCTGCTTAAGGTGTTTCAAGGTCAATCGCTCAACAGGTGAGATATTGCAAGTTGGGGGAGTGGCGCGGGTCACAACTCGTATCCCGTCTTACGTCTTGGGCAAGATCTTCGGATAGCCTGCGTAGAGCTGTTTCCCCAGCAGCGATGACGTCATCAATAGGGATCTGCTTAAGGGTGTCAGCAGTTTCTCCGGAACACCTTAAGCAGCGCGATGACGTCGTCATTCTACCTGCAGACAAAGGTAATGCCACTGTGATCGTGGAATACGCGCCGAATTCGGCTTGGCGCCGGATACCACGCCAAGATGACCAGCATACTCAATGACAGTAACACCTATCTGAAACTGGATTACAACACTTTGCGGAAGGTGGGGCAACAAGTCATATTCAGCACAAATAAAGCGTATTCCATCAGTGACGAAGACAAGAAAACTCTGAAGTTCGCCCATAACTACCGCATACCCCGCATCTTTGGCCTGCCCAAAATCCACAATCATCAAATCACAAAATCCACATCTCCGCTCCGCCTCTCCACCCGAAAGCCGAGTCACACCACACCCCCCTGCCACGAATCGGGGTGTCCTTTCCTCCCTCACCCACCGGGTCTCCCTGATATGTGACCACAATAGCCATGAGTCAGAAAAGGCATTACTCAGAGAGACCTTCCTGGCTAATGGTTACAGCGGTTCCCCCGTGCATCATGCCTTTTCGAGGCTCGACCCTTCTGAACGCAAAGAGCCTTCCCGTACACCCCGCAGGACAGCTCATTTACCTTACATCAAAGGGTTCGCGGACAAGATTGGTAGACTGCTGCGCAGATCCGATGTCCGCCCCGTGTTCCATGCGCTCATCAAAATTCGGAGGGGGGTGCTCGTCCAGTTGACAGACGTCCGGAGCTTCTTCAAGATGCCGGCGTGTATAATTTCCCGTGCACTTGTGGTCCTATTTACACCGGCCAAACAGGGAGCGGTAGCTCATTGCATCAACTGAAGTCACTGCAGCGCCTCTGACCAGGAGGTCCTAGGTTCGGGTCCTGACGGCGGCAGGATTTTCTGCACAAGCTTTTCAGCTAGGTCGAATTCACTCGCTGTCTGGAGGAGAATTCTAGCGGCCGGCTGCTCTGATCGACAGTTTTCCGTGGTTTCTCCGATCAACACCAGGCGAATGCGGGAGCAGTACCCTACCAAACGGGCCACGGACCGCGCGCAATCTTTCCTTCCTCTTACTTGTCCAATTCTCTCCGCTTACACACACACACACACACACACACACACACACACACACTTACACTAACAAGCACTATACTATCACATATTCCGGAAGACCGGTCGGGAGCTTAGAGCTTGTCCCGGCTGGGGCAGTGCCCCGCTGGTGGGAGATTCCTGGTTAGGGGGAAACCCCACTAGCCGACGGTAGGTCGGTACCGGATCTCGCCATCCAGCAGGGGAAGGTCATCGCCATCTCCCGAGAAAAAAACATACACTACACTAACGGGACTAATGACCAAAACAGTTCACGCGCCCGGAAACACGAAAAAATCAACCAAGTTCAATCAAAAAACAATCAAATACACCGGCCAAACCGGGCGCACGGTAGAAGAGCTGATGCGGGAAGATATGTGACATGACCGGCAACAAAATTTGCACGAGTCGGCCTTAGCACAACACGCCGCCGAAACGGGCCACCTCGCCAATTACCACGAAACCCATACTATCGCAATAGAAGACCGGTGGCGACCTCGGCTGATCAAAGAGGCTTTAGAAATTTCCAGGAGACCCGCAAACCTCAGCAGAGACGATGGGCTCCGCCTTAGCTCCACCATTCGCGAGCCTTTGCGCTTTGATGCTTTTTTTTTTACAGGAATCTATTGAGTTTTCGAAAAATTTCATTTGAAGCACTTCTTCTCAGAAATGTAATAATGTATTGAAGCGTTTTTATTTTATTTTATTACTAATAACAAAAACGTCAATCATCACCAATTTCCGAATTTATAAACAATTTGGGCGCCAGGAAAAGGTTACACTTCAATTAATGATTATCGATTACAGTCTTCAGATATATTACAAATAAATGCAAATCCCGCTAGCTCGGTCGTTGGGTTCTTATGAAGTAATTGTTGCTACTTACTCCGCAACCAATGACTCAATCTGCCATCCATACGGAGTGGCGATGAATCTGAAAATAATTCTAAAATGTCTACTTTAGAATCGCACGTAAAGGCAAATGAAAATCAGCTTTCTTTCAAACTATGAATTACAATTTATTATGCATGAAAAAAGTTGTTAAATATTATCAATTATTACAAGTTATTGTTAGGTCATGACCATTTTCTCGTTATTGCAATAACAGCGTTATAGAACCTTTTATCCTTTCTTGCCTCTTCGCGCGCACGTTGCTCGATGTTGCCACGTAGAATAATCCAATCTACCTTCTTGTCGAAGTCTACGATGATCAGCGTCAATCAAGTCGAAACTTCCTCCAACCACTTCACAAACACTGCCTATACTCTTTATCTTACGCCTCAATGGGAACTTATTTAAAATTTATTATTTTTTCCAAGTCTGAATAATATCCTTCTAATATTATTTTCTATCACCTAACCTGGCAATTCACAATTTACTGGTAAAATTTCTAAGTCAAGTTTTTTTTTAACTTCACCGCGAAAATATTCCAAGTTCACTTTCCAGTTCATTCATGAAAATATTACAAGTCCGAGTTTCCAATGGTACAACAGGTAAATTTTACAAGTTCCCGTTGCACACCTAATGCGGGAATATTATAAGTTCAAGTTCAATGTTCACTCTCACGAAATATTACAAGTCCCGATTTATTAATTAACTTCAGGAAAAACCACACAAGCGATCCGCTCACCACCACGACACGAGTCGGAATGCCCTAATTCCCAATCTGATCCACCCTTCAAAGCTCGCTGTGTTTTTTTCTCCACTTGTTTTTTCACGTTGCTATGGTGTACCCTCTGCGTATCTGCACCATAGAAACCCACGTCTTTTGCAATATTTTGACATTTATTTGCCTAAACGAGAATGTCCGTCATTTTTGGTATGTCACAGTATACAAATAGATGGAAATATGCATATTAAGGGCCTGAGAGATATTTTTTAAAAAAGTGTAATTTTTGAAAACTAAAAGAAGAAACCAAAGTGATCTGTACGGCAAATTTAACAGTACAATTAGCACTATCCATTGAACAAATTCGAAGAAAAAATTTGAAGCCATTTTTGAGAAAATGTAGTTTGAGCGTTTCTGAAAATTCGGAATTTTGTGCTCATGTTTTCAAAAAACGGTTGTTTTCGAGAATCTTTGACATTATTTAAAGCACATGTACTCATCAATATCGTAATGAAAAGAAATCAATATAATAATGAGAAGCTTCAAATATAAATATTACCAACGTAAGAGACAAGTCAAAAAGATTACATTTTTTGTAATTTTTTAAAACACAAAAGTATAGAGCAATATGGCATGGTATACGGTTTGTTTGGCACTAACCTTACCAAACATTTCAAGAAATAATTTGGAGCCGTTTTCGAGAAATCATATCGTATTTTTTTAAATAGCAAATATTTTACCTTCTATTGCACGAAAACTGATAGAATTGTCAAAAAATCTACGTTACCTTAATGAAAGAACTATTTATGGGCAACAAATTTTATTTGAAGTAAAAATATGTTTTATAGTTGCAGAAAGACGCCAAAAAATTCAAACTTTTGCAATTTTCCAAAATTCACGGTTAACCGTGAAAATCGGACTTGTGCCACTTTTAGAAGTATATTTTACTCTATTCTTGCAAGAAATTTAAAGAAAAAATTTTGAGCCGTTTTTGAAAATGTCCTGCGAGCATCATATAAAGTACTCCCAAATTCTAAAGAATGATTTTCAAAATTTCAAAGCTTCAACTAGAGCCAGATGGACAAAGGCTTCTTCAATTAGGAAAGGATCGTACGTGTGGTTTAGGCGCTAGTAGTGTTCCCTGACGGACGGACGGACGGACGGACGGACAGACGGACGAGCGGACAGACTGGTAGACGGACAGACGGACTGACACACTGACGAATGTCTTGAAAAAAAAAAAAAAACACTTTTTCGGTGTTAGGGGGCCCCAAAACCTCTATTTCCGTTGAAATCTCGAAATCGATTTTCGGCTGCTTTATACAACTTTCTCTATACTACGTATATTACATCCGTATGTATGTCCGTATGTATACGAGAAAGTAAGTAGTGGTGCTACAGAATAGCACAGCCTTTCTCGTAGTAAAGTTCTCATTTCCTTGGTGTGGACTGACTTTACGGTCTTGCCTCGTTCTCTTGTCAGCAGACATTTATCGCCACTCAAAGTACATTTTTTAAAAAGAATTTTCAACTTTTCGGTTTCCTAATAATATAACTGAAATATACTTTTCAGAGTATTAAAGAAGAGTAAAACCTCGTCATAAATCGCAACTTTCATTGAAAATTTTGAACCAATTTGTAAGAAAACAGTGTTCAAGCGTTTCTGTATATGCGAAATTTGATGCTTTTAAAACTGGAATCTATTGAGTTTTCGAAAAACTTCATTTGAAGTCATTTACAGCAAATTCACTCACAAGTGCAAAAAGTGATACAAATCGATGGAAATGTGCATATCAACAAAGTGAGAAATGTTTAAAAAAATAATTTGAATTTTTAAAAAAGCATTTAAGAAATTCTCAAATTCCAGAAATTTCATATAACATTATTTAAAGAACATGCACTCATAAATACCATAATAAATAAAATAATATGAATAAATTGTCAGTAATGCAAATATTAACGACGTGATAAACGTCAAAAAATATATTTTTTGGTATTTTTGGAAAAATAAAAGATTTCAGCAGTATGGCATCTTATACCATACATTTAGCACCATCCATACCAAAAATTTAAAGTAAAAGTTCAGGCCGAGTTTGAGACAATCTTGTTTATCTACTTTTTAAAAAATACTACTGTTGCACGCAATATTGCGAGAAAACCACTAAAAGTTTCAAAAACTTTACATAATCTTTATGAAAGAACTATTTATAAGAAACAAATTTCATTTGAAGGAAAAATCTGTCTTCAATTTTGTAGTTGTAGGAAGACGCCGAAAAAATCCAAACTATTGCAATTTCCGAAAATTTAGAGTTAACCGTGAAAATTGTACTTATGCCACCTTTTTTTAGTATATTTCACTCTATTCTTGCAATAAATTTAAAGAAAAATTTCGAGCCATTTTTGAAAAAATTCTGATAATATCTGTGGGGCTTCATGTAATGTACACCCAAATTTTAAAGAATGCTTTTTAAAATTTTAAAGCTTCAACTAGAGCCAGAAAGACAGGGGTCTTCTCTTTGGAAAAGATCGTACTTGTGACCTATGCGCTAGTAGTATTCACAAACGGACGGACAGACGGAAAAACGGAGAGTCGGACGGACGGATGTTTTGTTTTCAATTGGTTTTTTGGTACCGAAGACACACAAAACAGGGATTCTGGCTTCACCAGAAGTAGAAGGATTTTTTTCTTAATTTAGCAACTGGTTTTATGCCCTTTTTCGTTGTCAGGGCTCGTGAATAAATTTTTTTTGTCGAAAATTAGTCGGTTTTCTTCGCGCAGTACTACATAACCTTTTACTTTCTTGTATACGTACGTATATACAGAGTAATATTTTTGTAATACGGTGTATCCTGTTGCTCAATTAAGAAAAAATTCCTTACCACGTGGAATAGCCAGAATGTTTGTTTTATGAGTCCTTGATATCGAGAAACCAATTAAAAGCAAAACGTCCGTCCGTCATCCGTTTGTCTGATCGTCTGCTGTATGTGAACAAACCTACCGCCTAAACCACGGGCACGATCTTTACCAAATTGAAGAAACCCCTGTTCATCTGGCTCTAGTTGAATCTGTGAAATATTGAAAACATTCTTTTAAATTTGGTGGTACTTTACATGAAGCCCTCCGGACATTTTCAAAATTTTCTCAAAAATGGCTTCAAATTTTTTCTTTACATTTCTTGTAAGAATAGATTGAAATACACTTGTAAACGTGGCACATAAGCGATTTTCAGGATTAGCTCTTTTTCGAAAATTGCAAAAGTTTGGATTTTTCGGCATCTTCCTACGACGGTCACAGTGGTCACAGTGCAACCGAAGTATTAGTTGATGGATACCGGGTGACCACGAGCGAAATTGGTCGTCCTTCATCCGAAAAGCACACCACGAATAAACAAGTATGGCAGGAAAGAAGATCATGTTAATGGAAACGAGCCCCTTTTGAAGATCTTACTTCTTGAAAAAGAGCGAGATATGTGGGTTAATGAAATTTTCGAAAATCACGAGAAAAATGGTGAATTTCACACCCTCTTCACGCAGTTTTTGTGCCAGCCGTAAACGTTTTTTGAGGACTTGCGAATGTCGCCAAATACGTTTTTTACATTTTGATGGTATCAGCGAGAGTATTAAAAAGAACAGCAACTTTCGGAGAGTTATATTTCCCGAGGAAAGATTGACAGTGACTCTGAGGTAAGTTAAGTAAGACCTACTTCATTACATTACTTACATTACAACTAGTTAATGCTATATTTTATTGCAACCATATTGCACCTTATTGTAATAATTATAAACTGATGAATCCAGTTTGAAGATGAGTTGTAAAGGTGCTTTTCAACTACTTTGTTATATTGCTATGTTATAAATGGTACACAGACTTTTTTTTTAAAAAAGTGTATGAAGTCTTTCATTTGTAATTGTATACTGTAATGTTGTACACTGCAAATGTTAAGTTTGTATACTATCTTAATAACAACGATGTATTTGCTATCTGCAAATAGAATATTGTATATCTAAAATAATAATCATCCAATATTTTACATTATATTTTGTCTATTTTCAGGTTCCTGGCAAAGGAATATCTTACAGAGCACTGTCATGGTCTTTCCGGATAGCCCACAATACAATTGGGCAAGTGGTTTATGAAACTTGTGAGGCTATCTAGGAAGTATTTGTGAAGAAGCATATGCCATATCTGACAATGGAAATGCATGAAAGGGCAGCCGATGAATTTAAAAGAAAAAGGGGATTTGCTAAATTGTGTAGGCTACTTGGATGAGAAACACATAAGAATGAAATGTCCTCCCAGTTGAGGGTCGATGTTCTTTAATTATAAACAATTTTGCCCACCCATCTCCAAGCAATTGTGGATGCAAGCTATAAATTCATTGTAATAGACACTGGAGCACATGGGAGATTCAGTGACAGTGGGGCATTATTCTCCTCGATTGCGGGAAAGTATTTGGAAAGAAGTGAGGAGTGCTTGAATATGCTACATCCGAAACCTCTAGTCCCTGGGGTGAGGGTATGCCTCATGTAATAATACTTGCTGACCAGGGCTACCACCACAAGAAATATCTGATGAGGTAATATCCTGAGAGGAACAGGACTCGGGAACAGCAGGTGTTCAATTATAGATTGGGCCGAGAATGTTGGACAGTCGAGTGTGGCTTCGGCATTCTTGTGGCCAAGTGGCGCTGCCTAAAAATGAATTGCAGCTTGAACCAAAGAACGTGGACACGATAGTAAAAACAGTGTGCTTGTTACACAACATTGTAATTAGTGTGGACGGGATTGAAGAACGTCTTCTAGAAAGCCAGCCATCAGTTCTCCTTCGACGGGCTACGTAACAATATAATAATGCTACACCTAAAGCCTAAGCTAGAAGGGAACAGTTTAAAATTGTTTTCAATGGTGAAGGTGCTGCAAGACCAGAATAAACTTATTCAATTTAAAATTTGTTGTTATTGTAACCTATTTTGCCCCACCTTTTTACTCTACGATTAATTCACCTCATAATCCTCTACCTTCAAAATCTCCTAACACATCATCATTCTTTTAATATTAGATGCATCCGTAATCAGAGTTTCAATAGTTTAAATAAAGGTATTTAAATCAAAAATATAATTTATAATATTTTTTTAAAGGCGATAAAGAAAATAATTACTAATCATAACATTTGAAGTATTTATTTATTAATAAACAATGAACTACTAGCATTTGCAAATTATTTGTTTATGAAGAAACACCATTTTTGAGGCTTTTTTGTGTTCCAAGGTGATTTCTTATTTTTGACTGGACAAGTTCAAATGAAGAGAGAAATGTTCCGGAGTAACTATCATCACTCTTCCCTTTGTTCTTTAGCAGCTCTCTCTCTTATACGCGTCCCGCAGGTTGCCCCATTTGGATTTTACAAGGTCACCTGAAACAATTCGATTTTTTCGAACTTAAAGAATTTTTTTTCGAATTAGATTTTAAAGGAGCCAAACATTAGATGGTTTAAAATAAAATAATCAGCTCTGAGCATTGATCAGTAACCACTTTTTATTTTTCGCACTGTTCTCCAGATATTACAAAGTTGTCATTGTAACATGTTCTAACCACATCCACAATTTGTACGCATTTTGTGTGGTCAATTTAATTTTATGCCCTTGACGATTATATCATAAAAATAATAAGGGCACAATTGGTTTGAGCAATAAGATACAGAATTTAAATGAATCACTTAATATTTCTTACTTTCATTAACTCTTCAGCGGGGAAGTTGGATTCAAAATCCATGGATTTAGGACTCCTAAAATTTTTCTTCCTTCAATGTGTCGGGTTTCACATTCCTTTCCATAAAAACCCTCTTTCCCTATTGTTGGTCTCAAGTACATTATGTCCTCTGCTTTTCTTATTATTTCTCCGGTTTTACATTGCCTAGTGTCCAATATACTGTTTTTTCTTGGTTGAGGCTTAGTCCCCATTTCTCATACTCTTCTTTTATCTTCCTAGTCATATATTTGATATCTTCCTGTTCATGCGTCATCAGCACCTGATCATCAGCGAATTGTAGGGTATATAGTGTGTTTTCATCAAGTTGTATTTCCGTCCCAGCACATTTTCTTTTCCATGCCTGTAACACCGCATTAATATATATTTTAAAGAGGGTAGGTGACAAACAGCATCCTTGTCGTAGTCCTTTTGATATAGAAAATGTTTGGGTCATCTGTTTCCCAACTTTCACTTTTCCCCTTTCGATCTATATACAGTTCCTTAACTGCATTTTTTAAGATTTTATTTACATTACTATTATTCATAACTTTCCGTAACTTTATGATTGGCACACTATCATTAACGGAGTATTCCACCAGAATGAAACAACATTCTTGATACTTGTATTTAAATTTATTAATAGGTGAAATTTCGTTGCTTGAGATTTGCTTGAGTGTTCACCATATTTAAATCCAACAGCTCGGAGTAAAGAGAACGGAGTTTAGTCAGCCGCTTGGCTGGGATCTCGAGAGTGAAAGTGCAATAATGAGGGGCGTCGCGAGCACCTGGCGCCGCCCCGGCTCAGGTATTAGGGAGTTTTAGCACCAGGCGTAAGCAGATATCATTAAACTCTATTGGTCACGTGACTATCGAGTTTATAAGGTCGTAATGAACAACGTTCAGAAATGTTTTAGTAATTGCGACATTGCGTTATGCATTATAATAAAAGAAGCATTTCAAGCGTTGAACAAAGAAGTTGCATAATATATCAAAGAGTGTAGACTACGTAGTGAGACATTTAAACCACGATACGAGACAAGATTGTAACAATTATAAATTGTGCATGGAGTTTTTTATTTTATGGCCAACTGCGATGAGTACGCAGTCTGGAATTTAGAATCTTTTTTTTTTTTTTTTTTTTTTTGGAGAACGTAAGGAATATATTAAAATAGCGTTCGTTGATGAACATAAGACTTAACCTAATCCGAAGGTATGATTTCAACACTTCTTTTCTGCAAACTTCTTACCTTTCATCTCTCCAACGTGTTTCGTTAATACTTGCCAGGGTTTTGGAATTGGTAAGGAATAATTGTAACTGTAATCGGTTTATTAGACTTGCTAAAATGCAACCTTTCCTGTTTTTAGGTGGCCATTTTGCCATTTGTAAGGTAACAGGTGTGCACTCTTTATGAAGGTATAAGGTCGTACCTTAGACCTAAAGTAAGACGTTATGACTTCAAGGTCCGTCACGTGACTGTTAGTGCATAACGTCGCTACCTTACGCGTGGCGCTAAAACTGTCTATTGCTTGTCTGCCATGTGTCCCGCGCTGCTTGCTCGTTCGTCATCGGGTGGCCGCTTGCACGCGCCTCGCCGCCCGCTGGTCCTCACCAGAGAGCAGCTGCCCCTGCCCCGCTCTCCAGCCCACGCCTCGCGAGCGCGACTTGTCAGGCGGTGGCGCGGCGGCACTGCGTTCGCTTACCCCGCCCGCTGAATTATGAAGCACCTGTATTATTGAACGGGCGGGCGCGGGCGGGCACGGGCAGGCGTGGGCGTAGACGGGCGGGAGTGGGGTGGGCGTGGGGGGCGGGGCGGGGCGGCCTCACCCCACTACCCCCGCCCTTTGAAAGCGAGCCGCGCCTTCGCCGAACAAAGCTGCTGTGCTCGCGTTTCCTCTCCCACCCACCGGCGCCGCGCGCCCTGTGGCCTCTGCGCGGCCTTCGGGCCACGCCGCCGCCACCGCGTTTCGGATTTCTGCTGGACGCGACGCGCTCGCCCCTCGCTCGCCTCCTCGTGCGCCTGCCACTCCACGCAACACCTGCGCCACGACAACGCGCTCAGCGGCCGGTGCAACCCGCCCCCGCCCGCCCAAATCTCAGGCCTTCGGCTCGCCCTCCGCCTGCGCACAGAGCCACCGCTTCTAATGACGTCTCGTGGATGCTGGGGGTAACCATGTTTTTCGTTTTCTGAAGCCTCTAACGTACTATATAATCAAGCGGCACATTCACTCGACACCGGGCTACTCTGATTGGCTAGTGGGCGCAGAGCACGAAACTGCTCAAAATAGGTATTGCCGTTCAAAATAGCGAATGAGTTATAATTTCATTTCATGCGCTTTCTAAACTGAACGTGCAATTCTAGATTAATTCGTATGCCAAAAATGATTCTGAATTTGATCCCAAAAATTATACAAGAGATTAATTAAATCTGCGTTATTTAAATGGCAAACTGACATTGACATTTGCACTATGCATTTCTATTCGGACTGTTTTAAATCTAGTTTCTGACGTTAAAGAATCAGACTCAACAATAGAAAACAGACTGGACTTGTTTCATTTATAGAACAATAATAATTTTCAGTCCATAAATTGCAAAAAGTAAACTCGATCTTAATTTCTACATCTTTCTAAGATGTATGTTAAGCCGTTTCTTACCTTTGGAGTACACAAGAAACAAAAGTAATATCTCAGGCTATTTCTTAGGTTATCATTACTCTCCTTTATTTTTTGGTACATTCATGTTATTTATTGTACAGATTAACAAAATCAAAGCAGAATTACTTTACATTATTAATATAACAGGAAACTTAATTTATAATACATAATATGTCAGAAATATCCGCACTATTCTTTTTTTGCTACATGAAATTATATCAACAGTACTCATTCTCCACACTTCAGTGTGGAGTTTCTTCAAACTTTCACAATTAGCTTCAAATAGTTTCGGGTCGGGATAACTTGGTGCTGAATAACCAGTACAAAAATGGCTCCAATTTTTTCTTTAATGAATACTAAGAATGCACCTATAAATGCGGCATACGTCCGATTTTTACTGTTAACTCTAAATTTTCGAAAATTGCAAAATTTGAATTTTTTCGGCTAAGTCCTACTATTTAAAAATTAAATAAAGGTTTTCCTTGAAGTGATCTACATAATTAGTTCTTTCAATAAGGTCATATGTACTTTTTTCTTTAAACTTTCAGTAGGGGTACTGCTAAATGTACAGTACCAGATGACATGAACGCCATTTAGCTGTATTCAAAACATATAAAAATGAATTTTTTACTTGTCTCTCAGGTTGTCAATATTTACATTACCGGCGGTTTGTTCACATTATTGCATTCAATAGTAAATGAGCATTAAATGCTTTCTTATAAAGTTTCTCAAAAACTTGAAAGTTTTCTCTGCAAATGAGCTCAAAATTCCGCATTTTCAGAAACGCTCAAAAGCCATTTTCTCAAACAACACTCAAAATTTTTACTTTCTCGCGCTTAAGAAGGAATTTCTTAAGAAGAGAAAGTTATGTAATGCTGCGCGACAAAACGGCAAATTTTCGACAGAAAAACTCTTTATTGCAGGGCCCTGGAAACGAAAAAATGGATAAATACAGTTGCTAAATTTAGAAAAAAAAATCCTTTAACACGTGATGTAGTCAGAATCCCTGTTTTGTGGGTCCTTGATCCCGAAAAATCGAATGATGACAAAACATCTGTCAGTCCATTTGTCCACACATTGTCACAGTCCGTTGTCTGTGAACAATGCTAGCGGCTAAACCGTTCAGCTGATTTTCTCCAATATTGATATTCCCCTGTCGATCTGATTGATGTCGCGGCTCCTTGAACTTTATATCTTCTTCTTCTTCTTCCCGATAGGGTTTTGGTCATATGACCTCTTCCGGCACCCATTTTATTTCTCGGTTTGCTAATGTCCCTTCTTCCTTGTGCTCTATAGTTCATAGCAATGAATGGAAGTCAGTTCGTTGGCATTCACAATACATGATTGTACCATTTTAACTTATTTTCGAGAATGTTTTCATATAATTCTTTGACTTTTAAAATATCTCTTATTTCAGAATACCGTTTCTTGTCGAGTAGCGAACACTAGTGTTTTGGAGAAATTTCATTTCTGACGTTTGTATTTTATTTTTGATCTTTTTCGTGTTCATCCATGTTTCGCCAGCATACATGAGTGTGGGAACTGCAATTGTCTTGTAAAACCTAAGCTGTGCTTCCTATCGTGTTTGGTTTCTCAGATACTTATGTATCGTTCCACAAACATTTCGAAGTTTTACTAGTTGATCTTCCACGTCATGATCTATGGTACAGGATATATCACAGTCTAAATACTAGAAGTTGCTAACTAAATCTAGGTATTAGTTTCCTATTGCTATTTTAGATCTTACTGGATATTTGCCTCGAAATGCCATGACTTTTGATTTTTGAGCGGACATTTGAAGTCCATATTCTTCAAGAGTTTTCTTTAAGATAAAAATGGACATTTTGAGCTTATTTTCAGTCTTTTGTATCACCATTTTCTCATCCGACTATCGAATTGAATTGATGTAAAAACAACATATAATTATTAATACACCTCTATCGACTTTATTTTTCCGTATTCTATATACGTGTTGCAAACATATGTTAAAAAGTGTTGGTGATATTGAACAGTCTTGTTTTACTCCTTCATTTATTTATTTGTTAGTTAAAATCACATAAACATCTAGGTCATTAGCGATCACTATTGGTGTTAACATTATGGTAACTGTGAAGATGAAAGGATAAAGTGATGATAAGAAGTTGACCATGTAATAACAAATACAACCATGCCCGAAGCGGGATTGGAACCCGCGACCCTTCCGTCCGAGATCCCTACAACACTACTTCCTTAGCAATCTCGGCCACCGGATTGGCACTCCTTTATTTGTAGGGACAATTATATTAGGTTTACTGTTTCCTAAAATCAAAGTTTCTTTCTGTACACTCTTTAAAGCTTCGATAAGGTTTCTTGGGTAACCTCTCTGTTCTAATATTTCCCAAAGAAGAATGCGTCGAGCATTGTCAAAAGCCTTTTCAAGATCTACAAATGCAATATGCATTTCTTTGTTATGTTCTCTTTTCGCTTCTCTATCAATCGCTGTAAAAATGCATCTGTAGATAAACGGCCTGTTCTGAATCCCGTTTGCTCCGCTGAGAGAAGTGTTTCCTCTATTGTCTTCAGTTCTTTATTCAGAATTCTAGCGTATAATTTGTAGGTAGTGACTAGCAAACTTATTCCTCGATAATTCTGGATGTTAGTTCTATCACCTTTCTTGTGCAGGGACACCACTTTCGCCTGTAACCATTATTGAGGAATCTCAAGCTGCTTACAGCACACAATAAACAGCTTTAAAAGGTGTTCATGCAAATTCTGACATCCATACTTCAGTAATTCTCTGTTGATTTCGTATGGTCCGGGTGCTTTTCTATTTTTTAAATCCTTTTAAAGCGATTGTCCGCTCTTCCCGTATGACGTCAAATTCTGGATATTTTTCTTTGTGGTTAACTGCAGCGTTTTCTTTATCATTGTACCACAGAGATCGACAGTGTTCTGCCCACTTATCTATCTCTATGCTTTTGACATTTACATCCTCTTTTATAGATTTATTTAGGTACTTCATGACTTTCTTCGCTAAAGACTGCCTTCCATGTACTACATCATGATCAATATTTGGAATCAATCTTTCCCAAGATGCATTGTCGGCTTTCTTTATTGCACTTTTTGCTGGATTTCTTGCGATGTGGTACTCTTGTTTATTAACATGTGTTGGGTTGCTAAGATATTTTTTATAACATTTTTTTATTCTAACTCGCCTCTTAACACATTTGTATCCATTACTTGTTTTGATATTCTCTGGTTAGCAATTACATCATCTATTAAAAATCTGCAGTTTCCATTGGCTCAAGTAAACTTGTGAATTAGTTTCTTAAGGAAAAAGGTGTTTGTTACTTTTAAATTGTTAAAAACGTGAATTCGTGAAGTTTCATTCCATTATTATTTATTGTTTCTTCTCCAAATGTTCCTATAGATCCATGCACTGCTTTGTTTCCCACTCTGGCTTTCAAATCACCCATGATGAGTACTTCGAATGTTTGATTGTATTTGTTTATACTTTTTTGGAGCGTTAACTAAAAACTGACAATTTCCTCTTCCAGTTCTTTAGACCGTCCTTCCACTGGGGCATAAGCAACTATGATGATCAGGTGTTCGCGATCATGTTTTCTCTGATTGTAAGAATTCTATCATTCACATATTCATATTCTTTAATCTTATGTTCCCATTTTTATCTGCAAATATTGCTACTCCTTTTGAAGTTCTCATATTTTCCTTTACACCACTGTAGAACATTGCATAATTCCCTACATATTTTTAACCTTTTAATTTCTTCTTTGTTTCAGTCACTACGGCAATGTTTGTTTTGCTCTTCCGGTATTCTAATTTGGAAATTTTCTTTGTTTGCCATTCCTCATACATTCCACGTTGCTACTCTTAAAATATCTGCTATCCATTTATTCTTGTCCATTTTCTTTGCTTTGTTTGTCATCCTATCTGGGGTGTTTCCGAGGCTTTTTCGTGTGCTGCAAGTATATTTAGGTTTATCATTCACAGCGTACTAACCCGACGCACAACTCCAACCTGGAGAACCAAAGCTTTTTATTCAGAGTCATTTGTCTCTCCCTTAGACTGATTGCTTACAGAGCTTCAAATTTCACATTTACAGTAATGCTTAATCGACATTTTCTTAAAAACTGCTTCAAATTTTTCAATGAAAATTGCTATCGAGGACGACGTTATAGCCTTCTTTAGTATTCTTAAAGTATAATTTAGGTTCTACTCTCTGGAAAAAGAAAAGTTGGAAATATCAAAAAAAAAAAAAAATAATAATAATAATTTGGGCCGCAATAGATGGAAGCAGGCATGAAGGAGGAACAAGACTGTACAGTACCAGTCCACACCAAGGAAATTACAAAACTTTAGCTCTGACGATGATCGCTACGCGATCGAATAGATCTTAAGAAGAAATATAGATTTGATACCAGACAACCTCTGTTTATTTACTGTATTTACTACAAAACTTTACTACGAGAAAGTCTGTGCTATTCGGTAGCGCTTCTAATTTAAATATCTGACACCTTGAATATGCTCATTTCCTGCATTTTGTATACATTATTTGATTTGTGATTGGAAGTCCTTCAAATGACTTCCAATAAAGTTTTTCGAAAAGAAGAGATATCTGTGAGAAAAAGCTTTGTCTCATTTACAGTAACACTTAAACGCCATTTTCTTTAAAACGGCAGCATCTTTATGAACGAAAATTTTCTTGTGGGTTAAGGTTTTACTCTTCTTTCTTCTTGAAGAAATATTTCGGTTCTATCATCAGTAAACCGAAAAGACGAAAAACAATATGTTGGGTGGCGATAGATGGCAGCTGGCAAGGGATGTGGCAAGTACGGAAAGCTAACCCAAACCAACGAAATTAGAAAACTATTACGCGAAAGTCTGTGCAATTATGTAGCACCACTAATTGATTATTATCATACAATTCTGCTCTTTCGATATGCATCCAACCATTTCCGGTAACCGTGTAGTGAGGGCATGTCTCATTTTCTGAAACGTATTCGAAAATTAATATCTTCAGAAAAATTTGCACTTTCTTTGAAAATTTGAAGTTATCTTCAAACCATATTGATTTACTATTTGTGAATTAATCATTGGAGTTTTGTCAATTATATATTATTAATTATTATTAAGTTTGTCAATTATATATTATTAATAATAAATTTCAAGAAAAATGATGAAGGTAAATATTTGTTAAACATAATTCATTCTAATTTTGTCCTGAAATCTAATTATGTATTAGAATATTGATAACAAAAATTATTACTCCAAGTTTATTACAATGATTGTGATAAAGTTTTCAAAATACACTTTTTTATTTCACAATTTCTTGATATGATTAACATTGGTGGAGAGAGTTTTATTGTTGATATAATATTAATTCTACTTATCAAAACTCAAAACTGTGACTGCAATGCCTGTTTAAAGTTTCACTAAGATTTGACAACATACTTCTGAGACAAAGGAACATGTATAAGAAAAACATGTTTTACGGGAAGAATACATTTTAATGAAAAGTTAGAAAAAGTATACATCTTAGTACATTCCAGGAGAATAATCATTCTGGACATTATCTTCCAACCTTGTTTTGGTGTTCTTCTGCCTTTTTGCAACTCTTGCTTCCTTTCTCAAGGCCTCAGCTGCTCGGTTGGCATAATGTATGCGTGCACTGTCAATTGCCTACAACCCTTTAGCACATTTGTATCCCACAGTTATCCCCATTTGCTCTAAAACTAATTTTCTTGCCTCTGCACCAGCATTGTATGTTGTACATCATCCAAAACACCAATTCGCAGAGTCTCAGCACCAACAAAAACATTTTTGGGGATGTGTTTCTATATGCAGGCTCTCATTCACATTTTGAGTCCTCTTATGGAGACATTTTTTTAAAAGATGCTGCTGACTTAGGTCCCTATAAATGGGCTTGATTATATCAATGATGGCAGGAGGCAAGGAATGTTTATGATGGTATTCTTGACCAGTGACTAATGCATTTTGGTATTTTCACCAGCTATCAGGACCCTTTGGACACAGATGGTGAACTGCATTGTCATCTGTTGATGATTTGTGAAAAAATGTGGCCCAAATAGCCAGGTGCATTTCTTTCCCATTACTAACATTTCTCCTAATTGCAAGTCCATAATAGCCCTGCAGTAAATTTATTTCACAGTTTATCAATCTACCTACCCCATCAATTTCCTGACCGTCACTGAGTTTTTTCTCTTTCAAATCTTGTTTAATCTCCTTAGCCTGCTTCCAAGTCTCATTTGTACATGTTCTATGCACTCTAGTTTTTCTATATTCATTGAATCTCCATATGGGTTTGATTCGCACACACTCATGTATGCTTTGGTGTCACTGTGTCCAAGGTACTTCAAATAACGCACATCCCTCTGAGCTACTGATCTATTGAAAATATTGACAGCATCAATTGCCTCCATTCCACCACTAGAACCATCATAATTTTTCACACAATTATCATGTTCTTATTGGCACACAATGTTTCTGCAGCTTTTTGTCCCTTACCTATGCACCTCATACCATAAGCCATTCTGTTGTTGATTTCAAGAAACTTATCAGAGGTTTTGCATAAGCTGCTTGTCTCATTTTCATCACCACACACAGCACATTTCATTTGTAAATTCACTGACAACCTCTTTCAACAACTCACATCTTTAATGATTGTCAGGCAGTTACTGTTATCACAATTATTGCATTTAGTAATTTTTTTATCAAATTGGATAACAGTTTTATGCCTATTATTATATTTACACCTCCATCAGGAATGTCTTTATTTCCTTCCTCAAAATAAATTAATTTTCGTTTCTGTTGTGGTGTTCGGTATTTGTGCCCTGCTCCTACTAGGAGTTGACAGGCTGTCTAGCTGATATTCACATTCATCTGGAGTGGTTTTCGGCACTGCCATTAAGTTTTTTGTACTTGTCTCCTTAAAACTTACGCTTCTTGTACACTCTCGTACTTCTCGGCATCTCTATCCTCACACAACAACAAAAAAAACTCACAAAACTACTCCCAACTATCACAATAAACATCCACTAACTATTGTGGGAATTCTGATTTGGTGTTGTTGACGTACTTATAAGAAGAAATAAGAGGACATCTTCGTCAACATATTAGCTTTATTAAGATAGCCGGCTTTCGACAGCTTTGCCGTCATCGTCAGTCTACAAGATACAGAAAGATATAACAAAATTATAAATAAATACACAATAAGATAGAAAATTAAACTACAATTAATGGATACATCTAAAGTATTTAGTTACAGATAGCAGATAAAATTTCAAAAAAAGGGGAAATGAACGGGAGGATTAGTAGCAGTTCAAATTAAACAAAAAAGATACTTGATTTGGCTATGATGGCTATACAGTTATGAAATTTTGAAAAAAATTTTAAAATTTCAATCTTAAAAACGACTCTAATTTTTTCAATGAAAATTGCCATTTTCTATTATATTCTTTATGTAATATTTCGGTCTACTATGAGAAAACCGAAAGGTTTTTCAAAAAAATATACTTTTGGCAACGATAGATGGCAGCTGGCAAGAGGATGGGACAACATGTAAATTATTTGTTATTTAATTTTCTATCTTATTGTGTATTTGTTTATAATTTTGTTGTATCGTTCTGTATCTTGTAGGCTGACGATGACGGCAAAGTCGTCGAAAGCCGCCTATCTTAATGAAGCTAATATGTTGACGAAGATGACCTCTTTTATTTCTTCTTATTCACTAACTACACAACACGACACGAGCTCCCAACGCTTCAGAAACAACTGACGAGCGGAAAACGAAGTACAGGGCCGCCAATTGTGAAAAGAAAACAACTAGTTAAAAGATAGTGTGGTTGAAAGTTTGTGCAGAATAAAACTACACTTAGTGGGCGTGGCATTTAAATCCACCACTACGCAACGCAACGCAACGCAACGCAACGCAACTCTCAATTATTATTTTCGCGCCTTAAAAATTAGTTTTCTCCCATAATATATACATCAAATTGTTTATAAAAGATCAAAGTTTTTATGACATCAAAAACTAAAAATGCAATACTTTGACATTTTTCACTACAGGGTTACCTTAACTCCTATTCAGGTGGCATGGGAGGAAACAACGAAACTTTGAAAATAAGCTCATGTGTCAACTTTCAGCATATTTTGTCTAATAATCTCCTTCGAGATTTCGAATGGCTGAGCCGCAATAAGAACTCAAAAGTTGCTTTGAAAGAATACATCCTATACAAAAATTTTCATTTCAAAAATACATAATATCACGTGCACGTTAGCGACTACCACCTCTGAGCCTTTTTAAAGGCGATCTCCTCGGATTTGCGGCTGCCCGTCTGCGCCCTTCAGACTTTCTAGTACTAGCTAGTTTTATAATTTCGTTTGGCTAGCCAATCAGAAAGCCAACCAGGAAGTGCATAGACACTATATGATAGAGAAAATGCGCAGAATTCGTGAAGAAGAATGTATTTGGACGTTACTTCTCAGGGCCTGGGAGGGGGGGGATCAAACAAGTGAACGTCGCGAATTGCAAGTTGCCGCGAGAGAATAGCGCGAGCGATGATGGTGGGTAGACATTTCACAGCACGCTAGAGATCAGAATAGAGCGAGCAATGATAGAGGGTGGACGTGTCGAAAAACGATGAGTCAGTACAGCGTGAGCAATGGTCGAGTGTATAAGTAGTGTGTTGTGATAGAGCAGAGCGAGTTTCATATCATAAGGAATGTTTTGATTGACAAATTTGTGGATTTTGACGGATTGATTGATTTTTTCGTGTTTCCGGGCGCGTCAACTGCTTCGGTCATTAGCCCCGTTAGAGTAGTGCATGCTTTTTTCTCGGGAGATGGCGGTGATATTCCCCCGCTGGATGGCGAGGTCCGGGCCCGACCTACCGTCGGCTAGTGGGGTTTCCCCCTAACCAGCACTCTCCCACCAGCGCGCTGCAGCGGGGCGCCGTTGCAGCCGGAACAAGCTCTAAGCTCCCGACCGGTCTCCCGGAATATGTGGTGGTGTAGTGCATGTTAGTGTAAGTGCGTATGTAAGGGGAGAGGTTAGGACAAGGAAGAGGAAGGACAGAGCGCGCGCGGTCCGTGACCCGTTTGGTAGGGTACTACTCCGGCATTCGCCGGGTGTTGATCGGAGAAACCACGGAGATTGACGGAGGAAAACATTGGAGTGAATGGGATCCAATACGCCTGAGATGATATCGTCCAAGTTTGCAGACGGAACAGAAAGGGAAGTGAGAACTGTTAATATAATTTTTGATTTTGAGATGTAGGAAGATCAAGTACTGAACAGAATATAATTAAGCGTCGTAAGGGTAGAATAGTCATGAGCAAGTGTGTTACTAAAGAATGAACGAATGGTAATGTACAATGTGTGAGAGAAAAATTCTATAAAAGCAAATATGTTCATGTGTTTCTTTACCGATTTTTGTTATGTAACTTAGAAGTCAGCAAGGCAGCAAATGTAAGGCACGATAATACGGAATAATCATGTATTTTTTTAGTGTTAGAGTTAATAGTGGAAAAACCACCGATACCGTCGAAAACTACTAGCATGTGAAAGTATTAAATTTATTTTGTTTGTTCCAACCTGAAAGAAACATTTAACAAAGCTGTTTCGAAATGTTTATTTAATAGTTTAATGATTAGAATTGAAAAGTGTTACCATCTTATTACATGATCTTACGCTCTGCTACTGACCTCTATGGCGGAATCTATTAGGAACCTATGTGATCTTTGCGACAGACGCAAATAATGATCATGGTGCATTAACCAACACATTATTTTAATTTTGTCGCATATGTGTTGTATTAATCTTCACCAAACTTTGCAAAGACACTGCAAAAATCCTGAAGAAGAGACTGTAAAAATTACGAATTCATACGTTACTTTTTGTTGCATAGATGTCGGTTACATGGCGTTGAATGCACTTTTATTAGTACATAGATTACAACACACATCGTAGAAATCACATTCATCAGGTGTCAGTATCGACAGCTCACTACCAAAATTCCGCATATAATACAAACACGTTACTTTTCACCACATTGTTAGATGACATTGAGATGCCCTTGCCATTCGGAACAGTTACAAAGTTTTCTTAAAAATAAGAGTACCTCGTGAATGATTGGAAGATCCAATACGAGCTTCTTTGAATGAACTCTCTAAATTGCAAAAATTACTTTCAAAATACGAGACGAGAAAAAGAACATTGTTCGATAAAGACTATCCAATTATAATGTTGTATAATTTACAAATGTTTTTCTAAAGAATTTATGAATATCAATCATAATACCGGGGGAGGTAGCTCAGAGTATCAACTGATTTCACTGCAGTGCCTTTCACCGGGAGGTTCTTGATTCAAGTCCCGACGGTGGCAGAATTTGCGACACTAGCTAGCGTGCACTAAATAGCACTAAATAGCGTGGTCGAATTCAGTCGGTGCCTGGAGGAGAAATCTAGAGGTCGGCTGCTGTGATCGGTAGTTTTCCGTGGTTTCTCCGATCAACACCAGGCGAATGCCGGAACAGTACCCTACCAAACGGGCCACGGACCGCGCGCGATCTGTCCTTCCTATTCCTTGTCCTATTATCTCCCCTTACACACACACACACACTTACACAAACATGCACTACACCACTACATATTCCGGGAGAGCGGTCGGGAACTTAGAGCTTGTCCCGGCTGGGGCGGCGCCCCGCTGGTGGGAGAGATCTGGTAGGGGAAACCCCACAAGCCGACGGTAGGTCAGCGCCGGATCTCGCCATCCAGTGGGGGAAGATCACCGCCATCTCCCGAGAAATAAAAAAAACACGCACTACACGGACGGGACGAATAACCAGAGGAGTTGACGCGCCCGGAAACACGAAAAAATCAATCAATCAATCAATCAACTACACATGTTTGAAGACAGGTCGGGAACTTCGAGCTGGTCCCGGCTGGGTCGGTCCCCAGTGATGAGAGATACCTGGTTGGGGAAAACACCACTAGCCGACGGTAAGTCGGCACCGCCATTCAGCGGAAGAAGATTACCGCCACCTCCCGAGAAAAATACACTACACTTACGGAACAAAACACTTTAGTATTTGACGCGTCCGGAAACATCAATCAAAAAATCAATCCTAGTAGAGTACAATCAGAAAATAAAGCGTACCGTCAAAAACGAATAGCAGGGCGGTGCGAGTAAACCCGCTGAGTGGATTTGGCTGGATGTCCACGTGCCAACGCCGCTGCCGCTGGGATATGCCTCTGCTCGGCGTCGGTCCTTCTTAAATATTCATGGCGGTGGCGGTCGATGGCCTGCACCCCCTCGCCGCCGCCCCGCCACGCGCCCGCGCGTACGCGCCCCCGAGTGGCCACGTGGCGCCAGCCTCTGCAATTGCCCCGCGCTGCACTACGCTCTGGGGGCATTGTATGCTAATTACAACGACTCTCAAGCAGCTAATGAGTTTTGTGCTTCTCCGGCAACTTATTATGGAAACAAAAATATCCAACCACTCAATTCTTGATGTATAATTGTAATCACTATTTCAGTATGTGCTAAGTGACCAATAGTATAAAAGGAGAAAACTAAAGTGGATCTCCGCGACATCAGTCATATCACATTCTTGGCTGTCCGGGTGACGCCGCTTTAAGTTATCTGGTGCCGACGTTTCGATCATTATGTCGTGATCTTCATCAGGGCTCGTAATGCCTTGTTTATTTATTAATTATTATTATTATTATTATTAGTTATAAATAAACAAGGCATTACGAGCCCTGATGAAGATCCGACATATGATCGAAACGTCGGCACTCGATAACTAACGCGGCGTCACCGACCGCAGAATGTAATATTGACTCTGGCCGCGGAAGCCTACGACTTCATCAGTCATATCTCTTGCCGAATATAATGTTGGTAAAAATCCTACTTACTGCTTCGCTACCAGCTTTCTTGGATGGCGTACGGGCGGTCGGACAGACACACATATTGTCGTCAACAAATTTGTCGGTATCAATACCCTAGGAAGTCCTAGGTTTGAGCCTCGACGATGGTAGGATTTTCAATACTAGCTTGTCAGCTATAGAGCGATTTTCCTAAGGATGAACCAAAGTGACAGCTAGTGCTGGCAACATAACTGAAGGTTCTGTGGTCGTTGTGCCTTCCAACCCATTACACTCCCTTCCTGCATTCGTTCGTTTGCTGTTGGCTAACTTGTAAATGGCGTAGACGCTTCCTTTTGTGATGTCCTCGTCCGACAAAAATATAGTGCGCCACGAGAAATAATTGAAATTAGGAAATGCTGTGATATGTGCTCTTCTGTAAAAATTATTTTTTCCTTTATATATTACATTGAATTTACTTTTTGTGTGATAAATATTATGTTTATTTTAAAACCGAGACTTGAATGCGAGATTCCTACCGATGTACGTGGTTCCTGTGCTGTTGTGTGGCGAGCTGTAATTGAGAGCTTTCTATTTACATTCGTGACAGTTTTCGTTTACTGGTTGAGAGAGTATGATAATTGATTTTCCACATACATAATTAAATTTAAATATTTCCCGGACTCGCGTACGTGCATATACCTCAGCAAGACTCCTAGACTTCTGGATAGTGATATCTTCACAGGAGCCATAACCAAACACTTTACGAAGGGGCTGAACAGCTGTCGCGGCGGAGAGATACTTCTCTGAAATACACGTGATGGTCACTTGTTTCCGCGAACTGTCACTTTGGCTCATCCTTAGAAAAATCGTTCTATAGACCGAATTCAGTCGCTGTCTGAAGGAGAGACCGGCTGCTCTGATCGGTAGTTTTCCGTGATTTCTGCCATTAACACCACACAAATGTCGGGGCAATATCCTAACAAACGAGCCACGGACCGCGCGCGATCTTTTCCACCTCTTCCTTGTCCAATCCTCTCTCCTTACACATACTTACCCTAACATGCACTACACTACCCTACTTGCTGGGAGACCGGTCGGGAACTTAGTTTGTCCCGGCTGGGGCGTTTCCCCGCTGGTGGGAGAAACCCTGCTAGCCGACGGTAGGCTGGCGCCGGATCTCGCCTCTTCCCAGGGGGAAGATCACCGCCTCTTCCCGAGAGAAACAACTTGCACTACACTTGTAGGAATAATGAACTTAGCAGTTGACGTGTCCGGAATCACTAACAATTAATGGATGTCGTGGACCACAATACGAATTTTTCTGCTAAAAAATCGCAGTTTTTTTCGTAGCATTACATTCTTTCTCTATACTACATATGTAGAATGCGAGAAAGAAATCATTAGAGGAAATACTGCGATGGTTCTGTTATCTGTGTGCCTTTTTTGTGTAAAATAAATGAAAGCTAACTTCCTTTTATGTATTCAGACAAAAAAAAGGAATTAAAAAAATTAAAAATCTTTTTAAAAAATTTTGCAGACGTGCTCCAGTAAAATTACCACAAATATTAAAATATTCGTTTTTAACTCTTGAAAGCGAGACATCTTCCAGAGTGATAAGGGAACAGTTGGACGAAAAATGTGTATACTATTTAGGTTCTCATGTTATGCACTCAGACAAACGTAAAACTGTCGTTTGTAGAAAAATAACTTTTTTGATATTAAGAACACTCAAAATTTGGGTCTTGGCGAGCCCATTGCAATATCCCCTTTTGTTTCTTACTCCCACACCGACACCCCAGACAGCGCCCTTTCCGTCCTCTATGCCTTCCCCAACGTCTCCGCCGCCTCCGTTGCTTCTCCCCGCAACACCGACAGCGGCCTCTCAGCTATGGCCGCCGACTATATAGAACGATTTTCCTAAGGATGAGCCAAAGTGACAGTTCGCGAAAACAAGTGAACATCACATGTATTTCAGAGAAGTATCCCTCCGCCGCGACAGCTGTTCAGCCCCTTCGTAAAGTCTTCAGTTATGGCTCCTGAGAAGACATCACTATTCAGAAGCCTAAGAGTTTCGCTGAGGTATATGCACGTACGCGAGTCTAGGAATATTTAAATTTAATTACTTATATGGAAAATCTCTTAACATGTTCTCACAGCCAATAAAAGGCAACTGCCACGAATGTAAATAGAAAGCTCTCAATCACAGCTCGCCACACAACAGCACAGGAACCACGTACATCGGTACGAATCTCGCATTCAAGTCTCGGTTTTAAAATAAACATAATATTTATCACACAAAAAGTAAATTCAATGTAATATATAAAGGAAAAAATAATTTTTACAGAAGAGAACATATCACTGCACTTCCTAATTTCTATTATTTCTCGCGGCGCACTATATTTTTGTCGGACGAGGACATCACAAAAGGAAGCGTCGAAGCCATTTACAAGTTAGCCAACAGCAAACGAACGAATGCAGGAAGGGAGTCCATTGGGCTCGAGGGCACGACAACCACAGAACCTCCAGTTATGTTGCCAGCACTAGCTGTCACTTTGGCTCGTCCTTAGGAAAATCGCTCTATAACTTCCCCGCCATCATCGCGGTCTCCGCTCACGCCTTAGTCTCTCCCCGCACCACAGACAGCGCTCCCTCCGCTGTATGTGCCTTCCGTTGTCTCTCCCCACACCGACAGAGTTCACTCCGCCGTCTCCACGGTTTATGCCTTCCCCGCCGTCTCCCTCCACTCCTTTGTCACTCCCCGTTGTCCTATACGTCTTCTCCGTCGTCTATACCTTCCCTGCTGTCTCTTCCATCTTCGTTGCTCCTTCGCTGTTTACCCTTCCCCAATCACTGTCCACACCGCAGACAGCTCCCTATGCGCCGTCTCCGTTATCCTTGCCCACAACGCCGAAACCACCCTATCTTCTGTCTCCGCCGTTTTCATGCCTTGCCATTGTTACCCCCACCCCTTTAAAACCCTCTGCCAACCCGTCGACACCCCCCCTATTCGTCTGCCCCCCCCCTTGTCGCTTCCCCTCCATTGTCTGAAGACGCTCCCGCGCCACCGCCGTCCCGCCACTTCCCTTGCCGACGTCTCTCGTCTCCCCGTTGTCGCCAACGCCCACACCGGCAGCCTCCGCCGTCTATGCCTTTCCCTCCATCTCCACCGCCTCCGTTGTCACTCCCCGTCGCCACGCCAGCGCCCTCTCCGACGTCTATTCCTTCCCCGCCATCTCCATCCTCTGCCCAAGCTACCGACACCGCTCTCTCCATTGTCTGCGCCCACACCGCCTTCTCTGCAGTCTCCGACTTCTCATTATTTTCGCCCACTCCGTCGATTCCGCCCTATTCGCCGTCTCCACGCTCCCATTGCCTCTGCCCCACCGCCCACTATTGTCTCCGCCCACATCGCCCTATCCGACGACTCCGCCCTCTCCATTCTCTTCGTCCGCTCCACCGACACCTTCCTCTCTATTTTCTTGGCCCATCCCGTCCTCTCCGTCTCCGTCCTCTCCATTGTCTTCGCCCACACCGCCTTCTCCGCAGTCTCCAACTTTTGATTATTTTCGCCGTCTCCACGCTCCCTATTGCCTCTGCCCACACCGCCCGATTCGCCCGCCGCCCACTATTGTCTCCGCCCACATCTCCCTATCCGAAGACTCCGCCCTGTCTAATGTCTTCATCCGCACCACTGACACCTTCCTCTCCATTTTCTTGACCCATCCCGTCCTCTCCGTCTCCGCCCTCTCCATTGTCTTCGCCCACACCGCCTTCTCCGCAGTCTCCAACTTTTGATTATTTTCGCCGTCTCCACGCTCCCTATTGCCTCTGCCCACACCGCCCTATTCGCCCACGCCGCCCACTATTGTCTCCGCCCACATCTCCCTATCCGAAGACTCCGCCCTGTCTAATGTCTTCATCCGCACCACTGACACCTTCCTCTCCATTTTCTTGACCCATCCCGTCCTCTCCGTCTCCGCCCTCTCCATTGTCTTCGCCCACACCGCCTTCTCCGCAGTCTCCAACTTTTGATTATTTTCGCCGTCTCCACGCTCCCTATTGCCTCTGCCCACACCGCCCTATTCGCCCACGCCGCCCACTATTGTCTCCCCACATCTCCTATCCGAAGACTCCGCCCTGTCTAATGTCTTCATCCGCACCACTGACACCTTCCTCTCCATTTTCTTGACCCATCCCGTCCTCTCCGTCTCCGCCCTCTCCATTGTCTTCGCTTACAACGCCAACATCGCTCTCTTCATTGTTTTTGCCGTGTGTCCGCCGTGTCTCGGCCGTCTCCCACATTTCATGAGGGAAAAAATGTATATCTTCAATATTATAGTTGTATGAAAGCTCCCAAATAATGCACTTTTCTAATTAACAAAAATAGGGAAACAATTCCAACGATGATATTAGGTAGAAAAAACTTGTGACAGCAGTAGTCTTGTAAAAAGAATCCATATCTTTATATTTTTAGCTTAATCTTGAATATTTATTTTCGTTGCATCGTAAGACTAAGGTAATATTTCCGCAAAGTTGTTTTATTGGGAATAGATTCTTATGTTTTTTTCCCAAAATATGTCTTAATGTTGGATTTTTTAACTTCTTCATCCCACGCCCTTGTTTTTGAAAAGATTTGAATAACGCGCAGTAATCACTAGGTTTGGCCAGGGCTCGGGAAAGTATAACAGAAACTTACCTGTACAGTTCGCACAGATTTTTTTTCTGATACATAATTGCTTATAATTACTGTCAAAACGGTGCTCGATATACACTGCATTACGTACCGGAAGAGAGCATTATGGTTAAGAGGGACATACGAAAACAGTTGAATGATGCTACTTGTTCTATTATGAGAGAGAACCCTAACAGACTTATTCACAGATAATTGCTTTTGTACTGGTTGCTATAGCCCTGTGACCTATCTGTTTTCGGTATTATATTTTATTACTTAATCAAAGCCCTTGTTTAAGAGGATATCAATCAAAATCAGAAACTCGAAGAAGCCAATTGAAAAGTGAAAAAGCCAGTTGTATGTTAGGGTTTTAGAACGGTAGTATTGAATCCATTCTAAATAGGCCGCCAAAATACCCACATTCACGAGTGACCTCGAGAGGTCGTTCGCGTAGCGCCGTCGCTGCGCGGAGCAGAGGGCGTCCATCTACCTGCGGCGACGCGCGGCAGGGCCCCCTGCGCTGGCGCGCTGATTCCGCGCGCGGCTCACAGAGCGTGCTGGCGTCGCTGTGGAGCTCAGCGCCCGCCCTCCACGCGCCTCGCCTCGCCGCGCCGCGCCGACGGGGGTGGTGCTATAGATCGCGTCGCGCGCGGGTTCCAAGGTCAGCGCGCAGCGGCGCGACCTTGCGCGGGCTGCCCAGCGCGCAGCGGCCCCCGTGCAAATGCAAGTAGCTCGATTACTGGGTTATGATGGGGCAGCGCCCGCGGCGCTTCAACGGCCGCGCATTGAATGCGCGCATTGTCACTCTTGTGTCTCTCTACTCGGCGTCCTATTGGAAATGTATTTGTTCCTTTAGTAACGTGGGTAGCCAGGGTTAATATTAATAGTCACCTAGCAGTACCCGACCTTTTCTTCATTTTGCCCATAATATGAGTACTACCTTGGATCTATAAACAGTAAATAGCGGGCTGTGCATTTAAAAACTGAGATATCGAAATATTTCAAAAAATGCCATCCTATTAAAAAATGCTTCAATTATAACTAATACTTTTGTTGTAAAATTTACAGCGGGATAAAACATATTCAATTATCGATCGTTCTCGGGGCCTGTTTGCGCGGTCTCGGATGTCGCACACGCTCCTTGAAAGCTTCCGCCTCGCGGGTGGTGTCTTTCCTGAATGTCCTATACTATGGGCGGAGTGTGCTCTAGGCAGTATCCTGGTAATTTCATTGCGTTTCGCTTGTGACAAGAACAGTGAGGTCTCTTACAAAGGAGAAAATAATTTAATACAGAATTTTAATTCATTTTGATAAATTTTAATGGTGTTACTGCAGCGCATAGTTTCTTACATTGTTTGTAATTGTAACTCAAAATTAAGCGGAATATACTCACGTTTTAAAATAATTACATTCATTAAAGATTTTATTTTGAAGAAAAGATTTTATTGAGAAAGAAATCTGGTTTTAATATTATTCGCACAATTGTAAGAACACATTTTAAACCTTGGCGTTTTTAAACATCAGATTATCAAGAAAAATCTCATTGACGAAGAAAATGCTAGAAATACTGTACAGTAGAATCCCCGTAATTGGAACCCGTCAAATCCTTACTTTCGGATAAACGTAACAAAATTTGCGATGGAGGAAAAAACAAACAAAAACCACTTGATTTGATTATCTTAATTTATAAAGGAAAAAGCATGAACACTGTAAGCCAACCCTATTCTGAATACTGTATGTAGAATACCCGTTAAGAGCAGCGTCCCAAACTGTGCTTTAACTCTTATTGAGTACTGAGACATTTACCTGAGCTGTATGGTTGGAGGTCTTCATTCCACAAAATCTGAGAAAAAATACAATCTACTAATCATTGTTAAGTCATTTGTACATAAAATATTTAATATAGTTTTATACCTTCATATACTTTATATTACACGTATGTACTGAAATACAGTAGTTTAATCTGAATTATTGGATAGGTTAATGCTTTTTAATACGATTTAGAACATTTCAGTAAGTCGATATATGCATCTGGCGGATTGTTAAAACGATTAAAACATTTTTATAAAACTCGTATAATTATTATTTTAACGTGCATAGTAGACAATACATTTTCGTCAATAAAAACTCTTCGTTAGTGTAGCTTAACTAATGCAATTTTGCGCAATTTTTTAGTACCTTTAATGCACTGCATTTGACAAAATTTGACTTCCTTATTATTAATTATCTTTGTTTTCTTTAAATGTTTACATTTAAAGGTGTCATTTTGTTTTTCACATAAAATTTTTGGTTTCTCGTCCTTCTACATACATACGTAACAAAGTATTGCAATGAGAAAACTTATGCAAAATTCCAAAGAGAAAGTATTGCAAAGCTGCACCAAGAAGTGACAATTTTTCGACAGAACTTATATTTTGGGGCCCTAATGCCGAAAACAATCGGCCAATTACTTCATCTGAAACGTGTGATCAGAATAAACGTTTTGTGCGTCAATGATACCGAAACATCGATTTATGGCAAAATGTCCGTCCGCCCATCTGTCTGTCAGGCCATCAGTCCGCTGTGCGTTTCTCAAATAGTGTCTAAACCGCTCAGATGATTTTCTCCATCAACCTGACCGAACTCAAAACTGCGAATTTGAAGCGGATATTTTGATATTTGGATGTACATTACATGGAACCTCATATCAATATTTTCTAAAATAAAATGGCGCCAAATGTTTGTTTTAATTGTTTTTCTCGGACAGATCAAAGAACGTTTATAAAAATGGCGGAAGTCTTAATTTGCGTAAACTCACTAAATTTTCAAAACCTACAAAAATTAATTTTTTTTCGGTGACTTGGAACTATAATATTGAAGAGAGAAACACCCCCCTAAGAGCTGAGAAGGGAGTGTGGAACAAATAAGATGAAGCGTAAATGGCCTTGCAGGGGTAAATGACATGCAGGCATAGCAGCAGTGACGGGCAGCATAGGATTAACTGAGTTAACTCAATGACATTTCTAGACACATTATCGTGTTAACTATCGTATCAAAATATTTCTCATAAATAAGTTGGAATTTTTGCAATAACTCACGTGAATTTTTGTTCACATCACCCAAATAAAATGTTATTTCAAAAAATATTTGTCTACTTTACAAGGGAGAAATGTCTACTTTGCTACCTACCTTTCATTATTGCCTAGTAATGCTCCATACAAATGGGGAAAGATAGTATCGGGTATTTATTATACGCTATTTTCATGCCTACAGTTATTATCTATTACGTTTTGACGCTTATACGATGAACTGGATATGATCAAATTTATAACACATACTTTTTACCTCACCTTCCATAGACACCTGTATAAATATTCAATTCGAATGAGAATGAAATACTAATCCCATTAATGGGAAAAGTATGAATTTTCAGACCATTAGCTCACATTTGTCACAATTACATATCCATCTTATGAGGAGGCGAACAATGCAATGTAATTAGAAGGCAAGCGAGGTCATGGCTGCGCATTGTATTGGAAGAGTGAAGCGAGGCGAGGCGAGGCTCGTGTATGAAAGTTTTGCAGAGTAGAGAAAGGGACGACAGCGACAAATGTCGGCGCGCGGCGCAGCGGGCTTTGCTGCTTCCAGAATACAAAGCAGCGCAGGCGTAGGCGGCGTCCGTGGGCGTCCGTGGGCGTCCGTGGGCGTCCGTGGGCGTCCGTGGGCGTCCGTGGGCGTCCGTGGGCGTCCGTGGGCGTCCGTGGGCGTCCGTGGGCGTCCGTGGGCGTCCGTGGGCGTCCGTGGGCGTCCGTGGGTCCGTGGGCGTCCGTGGGCGTCCGTGGGCGTCCGTGGGCGTCCGTGGGCGTCCGTGGGCGTCCGTGGGCGTCCGGGCCACCGCTCTCCTCACAAAACGCCCCCTTCCACATGAATGCGGCAGCTTCTTGAGGAGCAGATTATTCCTGTGCCGTTGCTAACCTGTCCTCTACGACACTAAACTGGCTCGGATTGAAAACCGGGCCCAGTGAATGACAGCTCAGAGCGTCGAATATGAGTGAGCGAACAGGACAATGGCTAACAAACGAAATACAAATCTAATTCACTTGTGCAATGTAAAAACCTGCCATGAGACCTTCCTTTATCGCTGAGCGTCAAATATTGCAGAATATTTGCAACCTTGCGGCACACGCGGTCCATTCTTCAGATGTCTGAGTTGTTCTCCGATAGTTGAAACCTTTCGGAACACCGACCTTCTCAGAACTTCTTTTATTTTTCTCAGAAGTCATAGATTTCTGTTCGCGGAAATAGGATTCATATTGTCGTCAAGAGAACGTCAATAAAACCGTACGCGGCACAGCATCATGCCGACGAAGGCGAGTAGCTTGTTCTTATTATTGTTAATAATTGTAGATTTTAAAATTTCGATATCAGTTTAATGTGTGTTTGTGTCTGAAACACCTAATAACCTGTTTGTGATCCAAGACAAGCTAAAATTTAAATGGTGCATCTGAGAGATCATCGCGTGTACTCGAGTAATTTTAATAAGCGTAGGAGTAGCAGTGTTAATTCATTTTTCGAAAGTCACAAATGTGTCTTCTTTGATATCCAACAGTCATGGCAACGGAATATACGGAAATCCAACTGTTGTGAGATATGCTAATGTTTCCTTTTTTTATCCTTCTGTACAAAGTTTCATAGGCAAAAACTTTACGAACATTATCCTGTCATGTAGAGTCAAGTATACAAAGAGTTCAACGTACCTTTTAATATGAGTGATTGGGTTGTAGATCTACGCCCTTTTTATGTCTTTTTTAAGACACGGGGCAGCGGTCAGGGTAAATCGCGTTGTATCAGATGGTGATGAATATTGCCCGGATTTAAAATTGCGGGCGATTTTGTGACAATTAGGGAACGGAATGTATTGTGGTGCTGTTGGTGGGCCATGGAGCTGAGGGTAAGGGCACGTATAGGGACGTGGCGGCTGAGGAGCCGTTGGTAGGCCATGGAGCTGAGGGTAAGGGCATGTACAGCGGCGTGGCGGGTGAGGAGCTGTTGGTGGGCCATGGAGCTGAGGGTAAGGGCATGTATAGCGGCGTGGCGGGTGAGGAGCTGTTGGTGGGCCATGGAGCTGAGGGTAAGGGCGCGTATAGGGCGTGGCGGGTAAGGTGCTGTTGGTGGGCCATGGAGTGGAGGGTAGAGGGCGCGTACAGCGGCGTGGCGGGTGAGGGCTGTTGGTGGGCCATGGAGCTGAGGGTAAGAGCATGTATAGGGGCGTGGCGGGTAATGTGCTGTTGGTGGGCCATGGAGTTGAGGGTAAGGGCGCGTACAGCGGCGTGGCGGGTAAAGAGCTGTTGGTGGGCCATGGAGCTGAGAGTAAGGCGCGTGTAGGGCGTGGCGGGTGAGGAGCTGTTGGTGGGCCATGGAGCTGAGGGTAAGGGCGCGTATAGCGGCGTGGCGGGTAAGGAGCTGTTGTTGGGCCATGGAGCTGAGGGTAAGGGCACGTATAGCGGCGTGGCGGGTAGGAGCTGTTGGTGGGCCATGGAGCTGAGGGTAAGGGCGCGTATAGCGGCGTGGCGGGTGAGGTGCTGTTGGTTGGTGGGCCATGGAGCTGAGGGTGAGGGTGGGCGACGAGCACGGCGCGGCGCCCTGCATAATTGCGTGGTGTTTATGCTGCTCGCGGCGCCACCGTCCTTTGTTTCTTCGCCGCCGGCGCCTCAATTAGTCCCCAGAGCCTCTGCAGAAGCTGCGTCCCAACCACCGCGCCGCACCGCGTCGTCCTACCTCCACCCACCCGCTGCCCTCGAAGGAGAAATAGGGAAGGATATGAACTAGCAGTTAAGTACCTCAGGACGAACATGCACTCCTGTCCTGTGGGTTCCTATTCATTGATGGCCTAGAAAAAATGGTGTTTATAGCTCTGTGCTCGCGTTTATTCTTTAAGTATAAATTCACCTTCTTGTAAATAAAAGTTGCTATATAATGAGTTATAAGTAGAGACCGGAAAAATATCTAGTATGAATCGTCAAAATATGTAATACGTAAATATTTACAGAAAACAGTAAGAATATGTAATAAAGATGTAAAATCAGATACAATATGTAATATTAAAATACTTTAATTATAAACACATTTTCATAATACGAACTTACTTTTATAAAAAAATTCCTAAACAAATTTAAGAAATACTACAAACGTTTTAAAAACCATTTGGAGAGCACAAATTTATGCACGGTGCACGGCATCATACAACTTCCCCGTCTGTAGCAAAACCTTCATGACTAACTGAAGCTACTAACTTAAGAAGGTGCGCCAAACTGTGAGAACATCGTCCACGTCTTCTTGTGGCATGCCTCGTGTAGACAGCACACAGTAGTTAACTAGGAAGAAGTACGATGGTTTTAAAAATAATTATTTCCATGAACAATATTCCAAAAAATTGAAGAAAATTAATAGAATAAAAAAATTGCGAAAATAGCTAAATATGTAGAATTGTAATATAGTACGAAATATGTAAAAATATGTAATGAAAAAATTTGATATTGTGTAGAACGGCGGTGATTCGCTAAGCTTACACTTTTTAGAACGGTAAGACAAAAAATATGTAATTACATAAAAATCTGGTCTCTAGTTATAAGGTTAAATATTCAGGATGTGTTTTTTTCTAATTGCTCTTCATTGACTTGGTAGTCCTCCTTTAGGTAGCCATTTATAATTTTCGATATACCTTCTACCAATACTAACTCTAATGAATTGTTTTCAATTTCCTTTACTCGTATGTATGGCCTATTTGGAGAATTATACATAATGTTGACAAAATGTATAATGCTGCGAGAAAAATAGCGATTTTTGAAAGAAGAACTCTTAGTATTATGATGTATTGATACAGAAAAAGGGGATTGACCTTGTTCCAAAATTAAAAAATAACGTTTTCTAATACGTGGTGTAGTCAAAAAGCACGATTTTGGGTCCTTCATGCCGAATAATTCGTTTGTGGTAAAACGTCCGTCAATCTGTGAACAACACTAGCACCAACTATTTTTTGACCCATCGACCCATAGTGCCAAATACCCACAGACATTCATACAAATCAGAATGCTCGATGCGATAATAATCATTTTCATTCAAACATGTAATCTTACCTCCTACGTTTAAAACTTAGTTTTTAATTCTCTATCATTTCAGTGCCGTTTCTGTTAGCTTATACACAACTTATAGTTAACATATTAATGAGTATTCTTTTCTTTACAGGTAGTTCAGTGTTCAGCATCATGTCTTGAACAGTCTCCGTTATTCCTTGATTAACTACTACAAGTCTTCTGAGGTAAGTTGAATTTCTTGAATTTTGTTTCATTCATCTTGAATAAGTAATTGTGTAAATATTATGTTTTTATTCGTGACTGAGAATGTTTAGCCTTGGAGGCAACGTTTAAGCGACGGAGCCAATTAATTTGGGTCAAATGAATATTTTTACTCTGAGTTTCAGACTACATTTTTTCCCATGGAAATTAAGTAAAAGAAAGAAGGTTAATATATATATATATATATATATATATATATATATATATAACAAAATCGAACATTTACTTCGTTATTACGATCTCATTAATAGTAGTATGTCTTTTTTATGCTCCTCTTTTTATAATTTCCATTCCAGCAGTACATTGACAAACCGATGTGGTCACATCGCTGTTCCCGTTTTCCAAACAACACCTCGCTCAGATCTCGTTCCATAATAACTATTGGGTTCCACGTGACTTCGCGTCTGTGTTTTCATTGGGCGCTTTCATCCAATCATGTTCACATTTCCTCAGCGAACTCCTCTTTCATCAGCACGAGCAGGCTATCGCGTCACCCAACTACCAGACGAAGTCATAACGTCATCGTAACGTATAAAACAGTGTCCCCGATACGATACTCCGAAACGTAAATTTTGCACCTGATGTGAATGGTAAGGGCCGACTTCAAATCAGCGTAAAACGTGTTTTTATCTCGAGTTTGATGCGTGCATCTTGGTGTTTAATTATTTCAATCAAGAAACTTGGTCCAAATCAGACTGTTCTGAAAATTGAATCAATTGTGAAATCAGCCAACCGAAGTTTCGTCTCACATGTTCTAATTGCTGAAGCGAGTTTCCCATATGTTTCTACTAACAAACGCTGACTTTCCACAGTCTTTTTCTTTTAATTAATTAAGTAAAGCAATGTATGCCGCAAATGTTCTTTTTCAGGCATAAACGTCGACATTATCAATGAACGATACAAAACAGAAGCTAGTGTTTTGCAGACTCAGCATGTATGTGTGTGAAGGTGTATGTCAGATGCACAAAATGACGTAGTGTCAAATTCGTATTCTGCTTACTGTTCACTGGAGTTATCTCTTAGTGATACCCAAGTGCATACACCTGGAATAAAAGTTGCGCCTTTCTTCAATTTCATTCTTGATTCAATAACAATTTTTTGTATTTAAGAAATGAATATATTTGTTCAGAAGAAAAATTAACCCAGGAATAAAGAAGCGGAAATATTGTGTAAATTGGGTGCCTTTTAATTTCTTCCTACAGAGTAGAGAGAAACGTACGTAATTCTGCGCAAAAAACCGTGAATTTTCGGCAGAAAAACTGGTAATAGAGGGCCCTGGTATCGAAAAAGTGGATACATTATTTGCTATATTATAATATAATAATAATAATAATAATAATAAATAATAATAATATCCTCTAACACGTAGTGTAGCCAAAATTCATGTTTTGTGTGTCTTTGTTACCGAAAAATCGAATGACAGCAAAACATACATCAGTCCATTCGTCCGTCTGTGAATAGTTCTAGCGGCTACACCTTTCTGCCATTTTCTCCAAAATTGATATTCCTCAATCGATTTGGCGTATGTCAGGGCACCATGAATTTGAAATCGATATTTCCATTTTGCGCGGTTCTTTACATGAATCCCCTGGAACATTTTCAAAATTTTCAAAAAGTATGTCTCCAGCGTTTCTTATTAATGTTGTTCTATTGTGTGAAGGACGTTTAAGAGGACATATAGGTTCGTTGAAAACCCAGCTTATTCGAAACGCGAAAATTCTATTTTTTTTCGGTCTTTCCACTTCAAAATTTAAGATAGAGTTTTCCTTCAAATAAAATTTGTGAACCATATTTTGTTCTTTCAGTAAGGTCATGTTCATTTTTTTTAAACTTAAGGTCGTTTTCCTGCAATATTGCGTGCAATATTAGCATTAGAAAAAATACTCCTCCAGGAGACACCGCTTAAAGTAGTACTGACCGCGCGGGCGTAGAGGAGTGTGTACTCTTTTGAAGCTGAGGGCACACAGGGGTAGGATTGATGATAGGTTGTAGAATCAATCAGCGATACTACCGGTAAGGGCACCCATGCTGTAGAGGTCTCAGCGGAGGAGCGAGACGAAGGGCTGTCTCGCAACGACCTACCAGTTCTTCTTCATCGCCTCTATCCAAAGTCCATCCAAAGTTCCCGTGTCCCTCCCTCTCCCCCACCAACGGAAACTAGCCGTAATAGGTGGACCCTTTACTAGCGTGGCATGACTGTTCTTCCTTGGTGCCATACATCTTTATTCTTTCCTATTGGGCCGATCTTGGCCTCTTGTGTTTTTCGACCCCGATGCTATTAGGTTGCGAGGGCTAGTGAGTCATTATTTTTCCTCTCGTCTTCTTTCCTTATTCTATATTTTCTTTCTCCTTCTTTATTTTTTCTTTCTGTCTCTGTATGCCGTTCTTCTTTTCCGATTTCAACCTGCTGCCTCTCAGGAGGGGCGAGAGCCCTAAAGACTTGGGGAGACAACCCTAAAAAATCCTAGCACGCGAGGTGGGAGGTTGGGCTATTGGCCAACACCCCATTCCCGTAAAAATCATAAACAGTTAAAAACTCTAAGCAGCTTTTAAACGGACCCAATTGAAGACGACTAAAGCAATGAAACTGGACAATGCAAATGGCATTGTGGAACGTACAGGGCATTAGCAACAAAAAAAGTTGAAAAAAATAAATATAGACATTTGTTCGCTAATGGAAATTAAGAAGGAAGGAAGAGAAATTGAAGACTACAGTAATTATATCCATATTTATAGTGGTGTAAACAAACACAATAGGGTTAAATGTGGAGTATCAGTAGCAATTCACAAAAAAATTAGAAGGAATATAAGAACTTGGAATGAAATTAATGAGAGTCTGCTAACAGTGGAGTTAGAAATATTTGGTCACATTCTGGTAATTTTATCACTATATGCTCCAACTAAAGATTAATTTGAAGATGAACTAGTGGAAATATTAGAAGACATTCCTTCAAGTAAGCAAATTCTAATAATGGGTGATTTAAATGCCCGAACGGGAAGTAAACAGAATAATAATTTAGTTGGTAAAATGGAGAACAAGTATGTAATAAAAATGGAGAGGGATTAATAAATTTGTGCACCCAGATGAATATTAAAATCATGAATGGGGTCTATATACATAAAGATATCCAGAATTATATATGGACACAGCCTACCAGGAATATTGTCAATAATTGATTATGTTATATTAAGGCAGATAACTTATCTAAAATACTAAGACGTAAGAGTATTAAGAGGAGTAGAATGTTGTAGCGACCACTATTTAGTTAAGGAACTTATTTATTTTTTTTCACTGACCAGATTTCAAAAGGGTCATAATGTCAGAAACTCATACTCCATGTAGCCCAAAAATATATCAGTTGAATAGCTTACAAAATGACTCGACTTGTCTCCTGTATAAATTTAGTTTGGCAAACAAATTGGAAATATATGTAGATCGTCCAGAAAGTGAATTATATGAACAAATAAAAACGGTAATCCATGAAGAAGCGTTTGAAGCATTAGGTGAAAAGCCCAAAATAAAGGAAAGACAAAAATACTGGTGGAATGAAGTTTTGAAACAAATGATTGAAGAGAAGAAAGTGAAACATAAACTAGAGGTGCTACAGAATGGTAGAGACTTTCTCGTAGAAAATTGTTACTAATTTCCTTGGTGTGATCTGGCTTTAAAGTCTTGCTCCATTATCTACCCAGCTGCCATCTATCGTCGCCCAGGTCACATTTTTTTTACATTTTCTCAATTTTCTGCTTTCCTAATAGTACAATCGAAATGATCCTTCAAGAATAGTAAAGAAGAGTAAAACCTCGCCCTAAATATGGACACAAGCCGTTTTTAAGAAAATGTTTAAACGTTACTGTAAATGCGAAATTTGAAGCTCTTTTTTACAGCAGTGTATTGAGTTTTCAAAAAGCTTCATTTAAAGTCATTTGAAGCACTCCCATCACAAATAATAATGTATACAAATGAATGGAAATGTGCATAGTAACAGCGTCAGAGATATTGAAAAAAATTACATTTGTGTAATCTTTAAAAAAAAAAATAACTTTACATTTTAAAAAGTGAAATTAGTATTATTCGGAAATTTAAAAATTTAGAGAAAATGGCATTTGAGCTTTTCTGAAAATGCAGAACTTTGAGCTCATTTTCACAGGAAACTATCGAGTATTCGAGAATTCTTATTTCACATTATTTACATCACATGCTCTCAAAAATATAATGTGATGAAATTGCCTCTAATGTAAATATTACCGATGTGAGAGACAAATAAAAAATCACATTTTTGTAATTTTTGAAAAAACAAATGGATAAAGCTACATGGCATTTATGTCATCAAGTAGGGTGCATTTGGTACTACTCCTACCAAAAGTCCAAAGAAAAAACGTGTAGCCGTTTTAAAAAAATCTTCTTTTTGGTATTTTTTAAAATTGCAAATATTGCAGGCAATGATGAAAATTACTATTTATAGTTTACAAATTTCATTTGAAGGAAAAATCTCTATCTTCAATTTTATAGTTGTAGGAAGACGCAGAAAAAAATCAACCTTCTGCAATTTTCGAAAATTCAAAGTTAACCGTGAAAATAGGACCCATATTATTTTTGTGTAATTAAAAAAAACAAAACAAATTAATACACCGAAATAAACTTAACGTCATATTAAAGAGTACAATAAGCAATATCTATTGGAAAAATTTCAAGAAACAATTTAGAGCCATTTTAGAGAAAATGGCGTTTGAACGTATCTGAAAATGCGGAATTTTAAGCTAATTTTCACAGAAAACTGTTGTGTAACGTTATTTGACATTATTTGAAGCACATGTATTTATAAATATAACACTGCGAAGAAATTGCCTCCAAAGTGGGAAACAAATAAAAAAAACATTTCTGTAATTTTTTGAAAACACAAAATAATAGATCAATATGGCGTTTATGTCATCGTATGTGGTTTGTATCGGACTAGCCGTACCAACAAGTTAAAGAAAAAATTTGGAGCCGTTTTGAAGAGAATGTAATTTTTGTTATTTGTTTAAATTGAAAATATAGCACGCACTATTGCACGAAAATCCGCCGTTTATGTGTAGCATTACATAACTTTCTCGGTACTACATATAGTGCTCCGTATATACGTACGTATACTAGAAATTGAAAATATATAAAATTCCAAAACGTGCTAAAATACTGTGGCTGACGTGTTTGTGATCAGGAAACCATGGCTACCACCATTGTTGTCAACTTTACAACTTTTACTTGGATGTATGAAAAATCCAAATCTTAGTCATTCGCTTTACAAATGTTGTGGAGAAAACCAACAAATCATTTTAATATCTACATATTATTGCACGAATGTGAGTATTCCATTTTAACTTGTTCTTATCTCAATGACTTAGTATAAAATTTTTTATTAATGTAACTGGATGACATTCGAAATTAGTATAGATTTTGTTTATTTCAAATAGTTCAGTATGTTCATATTTTTGAACTGCGGAAAAACTTAAAATGATTTTCAAAATCAGCATAACCATTGTTTCCTTTGAAATCACCTACTTCCATCCTGAAGGTATGCAAATTTGTTTTTTTGTTTTATAGTGGTATTGGATTTCCTTAATGAAGCTGTTAATAGATTTGAAATGTTGTAAAATGATTACTCATCATGACTTTGAAGAAATAACATTGTAATATCTTAGTATTTTTACATATTCTACTGACAAATGATGAACATTTTTATCGCCAAATGTACATTCTTGAGTTGTGATTTTGAAATGACGGTAAAACTCATTTGCCATCTACCAGTTTCTGAAATAAATAAAGCTATTAGCTAGAATCAAATTACTAAATAAAATTTTGTTTGTTTAATGATTAATATTTAGAGTAGAATAGATATGAATCAAATATGAAATTTTGACTTTATTTTGGCTCTTTTTCTGGCAATCTATTTTATATGCTTTACGCATATAAAAATAATTGAGGATGGATATACGATTGGTTGTGATGAAAATAATGTTTGTGTCCTCGAGTGCTTTTGACCCACTGCGAAAGGATCGCATTTCTTGCCGGGCGTCCCCAGGGACACACTCGCTGACTTTTGTAAACGATCCTACAGGATCTAGTATGTATTAAACCCCATGTGGTCTACAACACCACAATTTCTTGCTTCGTGAGGGGGCAAGTCCCCAGGGTAAGCACCTTTGCTACTTTTGCTTCTATCCTCAACCCCCGCAGACGCGCAAGACGCCGACGGGCCGGATTCAGCCGGAACCCAGTTTACCTTCGCGGCAACCTCCTCATACAACGCCTTGGTAGGGGCCGCCTTGCTAGCTCAGAGCTCCTATCATAGGCTAGTTCCAGAGTCAAAACAAAGCGCCACTCACATGTGTCGAGAACAAGTTCCCTCCTATATGCCTAGAGTACCGGGCCATTGCCACGACGAATCCAATAGCCCAACTGGGGGCCACCTGAACTAAGGTCCAAGCGGCCCGGAGCCCCCATCCCGTCTCCCCAATGCTGACCGCCAGCTATCGACGTGGGTAATGCCGGAGAATCTGAGCAACCTGACGGGTGGTTTCTGGATATACCGCCGGACATTAAAGTATCTGAAAAGCATCCTTCGCCCGATTCTGCTCAAAGGGCGACGCGCCATAGGCTCAACTGGTGGGTAGCCGGAAGCTTAGCATTGCCTTCTCAGTGCCTGCACCTTCAGACTAACGACGTGAGCGGCGCCGCGAGACTCGGGGTTCGGGCGGTCGTCTACAACACTCCACCAGAGACCACGACAACCTACGCCATCGTGATCTCCCCTGCGAGGGAGATCCCCTACAGGGTTTGGAAAGTATGGAAGGAGAGTGAACTCTCGGCAGTTTCTACTCCAAAGAGTGAATTCTGTGTTGCATCGGAGAGGTATCACGTGCCATTGCGTGTTACTTGAAGGTTGCGTACAGTGCCTGTCCCAATTTTGGAAATAGTTTCGAAGTGTGGTGGACATTATATATTTTGATATGCAGGAATGGGTATTAGGGTGTATAGAAGTGCAGAATTAACCACGGAATATAAATTTGTGGTGATGAAAACCCGTATTAAAAATCCACCTTAAAATTAAAAGTGAAAATTTGAGAATGGAGAAAAATAAGAAAAGATCAGAAGCAATTGAAGAAAGACTAAAAACGAAAGAGGGAGATGTTAGGAAAGGAATCGAGAAAGAATGGAAGAAACAGAAGGAAACTATGCTAGAAGGAGTTAGGTATATGGCGATACATGGTATATGGTAGGAATAGAGCAAATTACGCGTTTTAAAAGAACTAGATGGTGCAACGAGGTGGTCAACAAATGGGTAAAGAAGAAAAAGAAAGCGTACGCCTCATATATGGTACCAAGGACGCAAGAAGATTGGGAAAAGTACGTAGAAAGTAGAAATAGAGCAAAACTAGAAGTGACGAAGGCAAAGGCGGAGACATGGGAAAGGTTTGCAACAGAATTGGAGGAAAAGTACCATAAGAACAAGAAAGACTTTCGGCAGGTAGTAAAGGAAGGGAAAAAGAAAACTGTCAAAGGTATAAGGGATGCATAACTTAAAAGAACGACAGGCACTAGAAAATTGTAAAAATATCTATAGTGATAATACCAGGACAGCCACTAGTGACTGGAGGGAGTTGAGTGAGAGTCAAGAACTCCAGGAGCCTCTGGGAAATGGGAAAGAAGGGGAAAGCGAAACGATCCAGGTGAGTGAGAGAACCAGGGGAGAGGAGCAGAGGTGGAGGAGGATCCCATGACGGAAGAAGATGCAGAAGAGGCAATAAGAAGAATTCAGGTTGGGAAGGCAGCTGGTCCAGACGGAATATCACGAGAAATTATAAAGTATATCGGGAACATGGGAAGGACATGGATGACAGCATTAAGTCAACAGATATGGAGAGAAGAAAGAATCCCGCGAGAACGGGAAGAAAATATAATAGAACCTCTACATAGAATGGGGAGCACTGTCAACTGTGAAAATTACAGGGGAATTTGTTTGTCATCCAGCTTAAGTAAATTGTACTCACGGATAGTGGAAGTAAAATTGAGGACGAGGGTAGAAGAAGATTTGGAAGAGGAGCAAGGGGCCTTTAGACCATACAAAGACAAGACCATATGTACATTCAAAGAACCATAATATAAAAAAAATTGAATAGGGGGAAAACAATATGCACTGCTTTCATAAATTTAAAGTCAGCATGTGATAAAGTACCCGGGAAAGAACTATGGGAGTGTGGAGAAATGAATTATCTTGTGGTTATTATTTTCAAATTTGCGTTCATATTTTTTTCAAAAATAATTTAAAAACAATTTTAAAATTCATTGTTGAAGTTGTAAAACATATTAAATAAAATCATATTGTATTACCTTTAGAGTGAGATATAGTTTGTGCTTCTACATTAAAGACATTCGAAGTTATTGTAAATTCAAAATATCGATGCGCCAAAAGTCGCGATTTTGCTCAAACTTTAAAAAAATCATAATTCTGAAATTATATGTACAATATCAAAACTAAAAAATACGGGTCTCATTAATTTGATCATAGTAGACTTAAAAAGTTTACAACGACATCTGAGAAGGCGAGTTCAAGATAGTGTTCGATTTCCATGGAATGCCCCAATTTTCAAAAATTGCAAATGCAATGTTCAGCATTTTTAAGCCTCAGGACTGTTGAGAGTTTTTGTGATGCTGGTGGTGAACTTTACTATTTTTTAAAATCTGAGTTCGAATCCTAGCGCTGAGAGAAAGTTTGGTTTCTTGTTCTCTTTTACATGTGTATGCTGTGATGGTACGTACCTGTTTTTGTTATGCTTTATTACGAAACGAGTGTTCGGAAGTAATTTTTGAGAATTTGAAGACTTATTGTTGTTCGTTCGAGATGAATTTGTGAAACAATCTTGGAGCTTTTCTAAATATTAAGTAGAATACATGAGGACATACTCTCCCTGTCACATTCACTTTGACTCTCCTTCACCTTACAAGCTCTCTTCCTTATGAGAACACCTAAGGGGTTCTTTAACCAAATTATGCGTTACATTATTAATTAAGCTTTTGTAGATTGGGTGTTTTCAAATAGTTTCCATAGTGCTTTAAAAGTGATGAATTAGAAGAAGCTCTTTTGAACCTAAGAGACTAAAAATAAGTCACATGGTTTTTGCTTTTGTATCGTCATTTTTTGCGCCCTGCGCTGTGGGTGCGCTGAGACAGGGCAAGAATTAATTGATAGGTTAATGTTTCCGAGCACTTCCGCGCACTATATCAGTTAATGTAGTGAATATTTATATGCCTAGAGATGGTAGTGTTCCTCTTTGGCGATTTGTGTGATTCGGCGCCGATCTGTCAGTCTCTGGCATATATCCCACCTCTAGGTATCACCCACCAACGGGACACTCCCGGGACCAGCTCTAAGCTCTCAACTGGTCTCCCGACATGTTTATAATTTAATGCAAGTAAATGTAAATATGCAAAAGTAAAGGGAAGGAATAGGACAAGGACGTGAAAACCAAGATCACGTCCGTGGCCCTTTTCTTAGAACACCTGCTATTGATCGGAGCGACCATGGAAAACTGTTGCTCAGTCGAGTTGGCTAGTTGAATTCTCCTCGACATGTCGGTTGAATTCGACCTTGCTCTCTAGCTAGTATCGAAAATCCACCCCCAGCGATCTCGAACTCTAGGACCTCTCGGTGCGGATAGTTGCAGAGACTGAAAACGAAGCTCTGAATTAACTCAACTACTAATGGGAATGATTTATCAGCATCAAATGCTCTGGCTGTCAGCAAATCTTTCTCCCTCTGTTCGTCCGCATGCTCTTGAGAACGTTGTAAAACTAGGTAATGGACGCGTTGCTCTACGGAATAGATTGGAGAGAAATTGTTGGAAGGTCAAAAGGTAACTCAGCCGCTGGCGGGGAATGGAAGTAGTGACGCTGGTGTCGCAGCACCTAACAGCTTTATTGGGCGCCCCGGCGCCGTCCATCCCCCGGCGAAGACACGCGCCCCCGCCCCCGCCCCCGCCCCGCCCTCGCCACGCCCGCCCGCCCGTCCCGTCCGCCTCGCCCCGCCTCACCCCGCCCCGCCCCGCCTGCCCCGCCCTCGCCCCGCCTCCCCCCGCCCCGCCCCGCCTCCGCCCCGCCCCGTACCTGCCACGCCCGCCCCGCCCCGCCCCGCCCGGCGCCCTGCGCACCTGCGGCCGTCCGTCTGCCTGCTCGCTCCGCCCTCGCCCACGAGGGGCGCCATGTGTCGCACGTCAACGAAATGGGATTTGGGAGCCACCGTTGAGCCCAAAGAACGACCAGAGTCCTTACTTCCTGTGCTTCTTTTTCATAGCGTTGCACGTGTGCAACGGGATGTAAATGTAGAAATGTAGTTGAAAAATAAAGTGACGGTTATGTTTGTTACTTCAACAAATCTTTTACTTTCTTCCACTCACTTCGTAAAAAGGAAATGTTGTATAATCTTGCGCCGGGAAAATGCGAATTTACGGCAGGAAACTCTTTTTGTCGGGCCCTGGTAACACATAAGTGGATAAAGCTTGTTTCTATATATAATGAATCACTTCCTCTAACACGTGGTGTAGCCATAGTACTTGACTTCTGGGTTGTTGATACGAAAACATTGTTTGATGGCAAATCATCAATCTGTCGGTCCGTCTGTGGTCAACGCTAGCGCCTAAACTATTCAGCAGATGTTCTCGAAAATCAGTATTCCCTGATCGATCTGAATTCGAGGGATTGGTGGTCATTAGAACCTGAACCCCGATCGAACTTGAATCATTGGGAGTTTCAAACAATATGCTATTATTGAGGGTACTTTACATAAAATCTCAAAAACATTTTCAACATTTTTTCAAAAATAGCAACAAATTATTTTGATTGAACTATGTCCTCGGATACCATAAAGAACGCTGAAAAATGGTGAAGGCACATATTCGTTCAAATCCTCGAGTTTTTGAATTTTGCATAAGTCCAATTTTTGGGAGGGAGTCTTCCTGCAACTACTGAAGATAGAGTTTTTTCTTAAAGAATTCTGTTCTTTAAAACAGACATACAAATAAAGTACGGTCCAATTTTTTTAAAAAACGTGTAGTTTACTTGCAAGGTTGTGCGAAATATAAGCAATTTTAATTTTTTAAGCAATTTTTCCGCAACCGTTCAAAATTTTATATTCAATTTTTTACCACGGATAGAAGAAAGGTGCTTAAGAATGGCGCGGGAATCATTTTCGTTGAAATCCCTGAATTGTCAAAACTGCAAATTTAGGAATAAAGCGAGAAACTATGTGCCGTTGTAGCACCAAGTTTTATTATTAAAATTGCAGAGAGAAAATTGGACCAGCTCCAATTATTTGCCTTCCTTGCTACATTCACGGAAAAAATTGAAAGGAAACCCTCCATTTCATTGTCCATTTGACAAAGTCGTTTAACTCCGACTGAAGATCTTTGCATGCGTTGATGCTATTTAAATTTTCGTTAAATAATACTGTATCATCCGCGTAACGTGCTATTTCTGAGTAAGTCAGTTCTGGGTAGTCAGCTATATACATTAAACAAAATGGGAAATAGTGGTGAACCTTGTGACACGCCGGCTTTGATTATGTGTGCGTTTGATTTAGTGCTGTTAATACTGTTACGCTTGCATGAGGTGAATTAAAACACAGATATTATTTTAACAAAAACGTTTATTTTGTTTCGTAAAGAAACACTAAAATACTTGATTTATGTACAGATAGTCTTCACAGCCTCCCCTGAGGACACCGCCTTGAAGTAGCACTGTCCGTGCGGGCGAGGAGATTTGCGTGCTTCAGTGAGGTGGAGGGCTAAGCCGGCGGTAGCGTGCTTTTTTTGTATGCATGACTATTGGTAGGGTCACCCATGCCGGACAGGCTAAAACTGAGAGGCCAGACTAAGTTGTGTCCTACCACGCCCTATCCTAACCGCCCATTCTTTTCTATCTTTTTTATCCTGCCCCCGTAACGACATGTTCATGTTGTTATGGTTCTATCATCTACCATTGTGACATGTTTAACTACTTGTGCCACAATGCTTTTATATATTCTATCAGCCTCCCTTGGCCAACTCTTGTTTGTTTCTGATCCCGATCCTATTAGGTTTCGAGGGCTAGGGTGTCTTTCCTACTCTTCCTTCCTTATTTCTTTAGAGTGTAGTAGGTAGGCCTTATGCGGTAACCACCCCAGAAGCATCCAATTATGAATGGTAGATGATCCAACAGGGGAAGGTGAGGTCCACTAACCTTGGGAATTAAATCGTCACTATAGAATGGATCAGGGGTAGGCTGAACTCCTTAAGCTATGATGGAAGCAATCAGCCTAAGGGATGGAATGCCCTGAAAGAAAAGCTCCGGTATTCCAGATTCGGGGGTTGTGCTGTAGGCCAGCACCCTGCACACGTAAAACACCACACCGCTAAAAATCTCAGTGATGTGAATGCCTCGGATATTTCAAAAGGGAAACGACATCGGCAAATAAAATGGACTCTGAATATTGGTATATTGAATATACAAAGCATAAAAAACAAACAACTAGAATACTCCAGGAAATGATGAGAAGAAACATAAATATAACCATCTGGTCTGAAACAAAAAAGAAAGACAAAGGAAGCGAAAAACTGAACAACTTTGTGCACTTCTACAGTGGCGTAAACAAACATGAAAATGCTTAAGCCGGAGTTTCCAGTGTCATCGGTGAAAGATTCGGTAAATGTATAAAAAGTTGGGAATGTATAAACGAAGGTCTTATTAAAGTAGTGTTAAAAATCAGAGGAAAATACATAAGTGTTATAGGAATATATAATTTGAATGATGATGCCCCAATGCCCAGGAAAGATGATTTTGAAATGATAAACAAAGAAACCCTAGACAGTATTCCTAAGTCCCATGAAATAATATTTTCAGGAGACTTTAACGGTAGAGTTGGAAGGGAAAAGAACAACAACATTGTGGGTCAATATGGAGAGGAGACTCGCAATGACAATGGTAAGAGACTTATTCATATTTGCGAAGAGTATGAGATGAAAGTTAATAACACTTTCTTCCAGCATAAGGATATTCACAAGTACACCTGGTACCAACATACAAAAATACTAAAATCTATAATAGACTTCTGTATAACCAAGCAAAAAACTTCACTCAAAATACAAGATGTTAGAGTGAAACGGGGAGACCAATGTAGCAACCACTGTTTGGGAATTGCTAAAATATACACACCATTTACTTCAAATAGCACGGACGAAGAAGATAAAGACGGATTTGTCATCAAACCTACCAAATACAAATTGAGCAGTCTCTTCGATGAAAGTACAGCGTATCTTTACAGAAAAAGACGTTAAGGTAAACTATTGGTAAAGCACAGGCCAATAGAAAAATAATATGAACTCATAAAAGAATGCATTCACCAAGCCGCAGAGGAGGCTTTAGGTACTTGTAAATTAAAACCGAAACACTACTGGTGGGGCACAAGTCTAGAAGAAAATATTAAAAGGAAAAGAGAACTGTATTTAAAATGGCTTAGTGACAAGAAAAATGAAACTAGTTTACAGTACAAAACAATAAGTAGAGTAGTAAAACAAGACGTGTTTTCAAGGAAGAATAAATTGTGGCTGGATAAATGCGATTATATAGAACAATTCGTAGGTGGTGCACAGAGCTCAGAAGCCTGAAAATTAATTAAATCTATTTCAAAAATGAAAAAAAAGTGCATTATCAAACATCAGAATCAATAAATGGAAAGAGTACTTTGGAACACTGCTGCTAGAAAACAGAAACTTCCAGTCAAACAAGAAAGTGAAATTTGAGCAAAGGGTAGATATGACAATTGAAGATTTAGAACGAACTACTGAAATACGGTCTCTGTAAACTACACCAAATGCTCAAACACATGTTTTCAAGGTGCATGAATGGAGAAGATCATCCTCAGGAGTGGCGAACATCTTACCTGACTCCGATCTATAAGAAAGGATCTAGAGATAATGAAACAAATTACAGAGGAATAGCAGTTATTGGATCTATAGGTAGACTGTATAGCAAAATAATCCGAAATAAAATAGAAGATATAAAAGGTAAAATCGGAGAGGAACAATGTAGTTTTACTGCCGGTAAATCGGTCATAGACTATATATTTACATTAAAACAGCTTATAGAAAAGAGAACAAGGAGAGGTAGGGAAGTTCATCTGGGTTTCATTGATCTTCAGAAGGCGTATGACAATGTACCGGTTGCTAGAGTATGGGAAGAAATGGATGGATTTAAAATCAATGAGAATTTAATTGGAGCCACACAGAATCTCTATAAAAACAACACCTCTCAGATTAAGATCTACAGTAGGCTCTCGGATCCTTTCCCAGTCAGTAAAGGTCTTCGTCAGGGCTGCTGTCTTTCCCCAACACTGTTTAAAATCTATCTGTATATAATTTTACAGCAGTAGGAGAAACAATGCAGAATAATAGGAATGACGATCGGGGAGGATAAATTATATACATTATATTTTGTCGATGACCAGTTAGTAATTGCAGAAGATGCGGACGCTTTGAGTTTCATGATCCGTAAACTGAATGAATATTTTTTAAAAGCAGGACTTACTATCAACATGAACAAATCTGAAAACCTGTCAGTTAGGAACAATGTTATTGAAAATCTTCTTCTGGAAAATGGAGGAAAATGAAAGGAGTAAACAATTATAAATATTTGGGTGTACTCTTTAACAAAAGGGGTAATAGCCAAGAAGGAATTGAGAGAAGAATAAGCTTGGGGAGAAACGTGACACGAAGTATAAACTCTATGTAAGTATAAACTCTTTTCTCCACACTAGTCTAGAGTGTTACAACGTACGGTTCAGAAGTTTGGGAAGTTGATAAAAGAACAAGAAAGAAGCTGTTGGCCCTTGAAATGGACTACTGGCGTCGAAGTTGCTGTAACAGCAGACGTGACAGAATCAGGAACGAAGAAATGAGAAAGAAATATTTCCTTGAAGAAATAGGAAAAAAACAAACAAAAAAACAAACAAAAAAACAAATCGTTTGGTATGGTCACGTTATGCGAGTGACAGCCGAAAGATGGTCAAAACGAGTCATGCAATGGGTACCGACAGAAAGACAGAAGAGAGGAAGACCCAGACTTGCATAGCAGCAGGGTGTGCGAGAGGCTATGACGGCGATATCTCTATATATATATATATATATATATATATATATATATATATATATATATATATATATATATATATATGCCTTCACAGCTCTTGTTCTTCACTTGGTTATTTCTTTATACGGCATACTTCTCTTTATTTATTTTCATTGTTCGCTACTTTTGCACTGTCCCGCAGTCCTAAGCACTGGCCACCGTCCGATGCCCTGACTACAGTGCACTGCGATAACAACAGTTCACGTCACTGAGCACAGTCCACTGCACTGCTGTTCACCGCGATGCACACACTTCACAGCTGAGCTTCTACTTCACACTGTCTAGCGACCGTCGGCCCCGGCGAATTTATGCCTGGCTGGCGCCCGCTGGGACCTTGCCGCAACTTGCGTTAGATTACGCGACCCGCGAATGCCCTGGAACCGTCCAGTTGGGGGGCGCCGACAGATGATGCAATCCGCGCCGCGCATTCCGGTGGATGATGCAGGATTCGTTACATTACTCCTTGGATGCGATCTGTCTCAGAGTGTGTTTAATGAAATCGTGCAGATATTTGCAACTAGAGCCTCTATTGACATGGAAACCCTAACAAATCACTGCCTAAAATATTCTCATTAAGAAAAAATACGTCAACCACGATAAATTAAAATTATTAATTCTGCGATTCCATGGCTTAAGAAACTCCCGAAAAATATCTGCTATTACTTGATCAAAAATTAACATGGTAAAACCACATTCAAGAAATAACAAAACATACGCAACAATTAACAAGCTCTACCCCTTAATAAATAAGTCATCGCTTAGTCTGGAAAGCGCATTATCCATCTATAAAACGATAATACGTCCCTCATTAACATACGCCTATCAAATTTGGAACAATATTGCACACACTCATCTCAAATGATCTAAAACAAGCACTTGAAAAGCCGTATAAGCCCCATAGTTTATTTCAAATACGCATATACACAAGGGATTAAAAATCCCTCCCATTAATGAACACATTCAACAGATGAGCAACAGATTTTTCACTCTTCTTCCGTCTTATACAAGTGCAATAGTAGTTTATGCAATTAGTTTATAATGTTAAGCTTTATTGCATGAGTACATGTTTTGAAAACGAGCGACGTTAGGAGCGAGTTTTCAAATTGGTACGAATGCAATAAAGCAACATTATAAACGAGTTGCATACGCTATTTTTTTGTATAACAGCATTATAAATTTACAAGAGAATCAAACTTAATTTCGCGAAACAACTTTCTTCTGACGTCTCGGGTGCTTGACATCCAACGCCCTCTGGAAATGAAATTCAAGATGGCATTGTTGACATCCGTGCGAGAAAACGGTGGTCGGCTGTTCCGTCTTCTTCTACCTCCCCACGATTCTCTCGCTACTATTGGTTGAATGTGTGATGACGTCATGTCGCGTTTAATAATGGCGATGACGTCATGTAGCGTGCAATAAAATACTGGATTATGCACGATTCGGGGTATCGAAAAGGGTCGTTTATAATGATGGTATACAAAAAAAATATTTAAACTAGGCAAAAATGCATCCATTCCAAACCACATTATCTCCCGATATCCCAAAGACCCTCTTAAACCATCGTGAATTAGAATTAATCCACTCCCCTATTGATCAGTTCCGCTGACGAAAACGTTAAATAATTAAATAAAAATATTAAAAGATTTTTTCTGAATTACTGCTCTGCAGATTTTGTTTACAAGGTAGCCGTGTGGACCTCATCAAATACTGTTAGCCGAAATGCCAAAATTATGTAAGTTAATAAACTATATTAAAACCCCTGAAAGGAATATTTACCGAACAGGCCGAAAATAAATATAAAAGAAAAGTGTTTTCTATCGAAAATTTTCTGTTTTTCCTCCGCAACATTACGATATATTCTCTATATTACGTGAGCAATATCGAAAAACTAAAAAGAATGATTATGTAATGAGATGGTAAATTATTTTGTAAATAATATTGTACAAAAATTTGTCTAAATGGAAAAGTGTATTGTGACTTACCAATATGGGGGCATATTTATTTACAGAATATTTGTCGGAAATGGGCGAAATGGTTAGGGCAAATAATAGGCAATATGGCGCCTTAGTAACGACGTCGTGGTTGTCAGGATAAACAAACATTCATCTGACCGTGGAGGTGGCAGCGTGAGTAGGAGGAAACATAAGAGATTTGGGGATTGGTTGAAGAAGCGTCGACTGATTATTAAAACGGAAGTTTGGGCATTTTGTCGAACTAAAAGAAAGGCGAGGCATTGTGGGTTTTAGAAGGGAGGATAAAATTCAGTCCGTCGCATGTCGTGACGGTGAACAATTCGCTCGCGAATAGATTAATTTGTGCATTTTAGGACTTATAAAAATTTCGGGGGTCTACAATACGTGTTGGGACTTTGAAATATTTTCGTGTGGTAGAGCAAGAATCGGACTTGAGGGACATATTCGGACTCTGAATATTTTCGTGGCAGAACCAGAAGTGAACTTGTGATACTTCTAAGATTTGGGGAACGTGTCGAGTTCCGAATATTTTGCAGTGCATAAAAATAAGACTTGGAGGGTTTCTTTCGCGAGTGAACTCTAATCATTCTTGAACTTATAAATGTATGCGGTACAAACGATACCGGACTTTGCATATTTTCTTGCTATAAACGGAAGATAGAACTGAGAGACTTGTTTGCTGAGTAATCATAAAAGCACTGGATACGGTGAGAACGGGCATCAGACATAATACAGTGGAGCTGGAACAAATATTTGAGTGGTGCGAAGCGGTGAATCGGCGGTATTCGTTTTCAAAAAAGAAAAGAAGATCCGTGGTATTTGGACTTCGGAGCTTCAAATAGAAGAAGGGAAGGCGTTTCTTCGAGGAACCACCAATCAAGAGCACGCGAAGACCAAAATCGCCGTATAAGGTTCGAACTAGGTCATGACTAAGAAAGTTTCTCAATGTAAATTTTTCACATTTTTATTTTGCTACATTGATAGAAATAAACATTATGTTTCTCTTGAAAGAAAGATAAAATGATTTTCATTGGCCAATTCAAGCTAATAAGTAGCTAGATCAAATAATCTGTTTTCAGATTCCTCGCCATTCTGTATAGATGGCAGATCGGGTAATCGGCTATTAATAGATAATAGCGATTATTTCTGACGTGACGCATCGACCCAGCTAGCGGGATAATATTCAGCTTTTCATCAGAGTAATAATAGTTAAAATATTATTGTAACCTTTTTCCTGGCGGCCATGTTATTAGAAATTTGGAAACGGGTTACGACGAATCGCCTAATAATTGTACAGTTAGGGGTATGTTTCAGTATTTTACTTATGACTCATGACATGACCTCCGTCTGAATCAGTTTTAGAACAAATTTTAGTTATTTAGTATTAGTTGAATATGAGAAAAGTTTCTATCGATATACAAATAAAATCAGTTAATTTGAATTATGAAAAAGATACAAACTTCACGATTTCAGACACTCTTCAAAACTAGCGTAACAAATTACATGGAATTTTCAAAGGCGTTTAAAAACGACACAGTATAATTCGGTTAGTTTCATGATTGATTTAAATAAATACTTAAGGTTTTGGATCCAGTTTTATTATTGAACCTGTTTCTAATAGTTTACATTTTGGTTTAATGCCTTGATGGAAAATGCAGTTATGAAGAAAAATGTATCTTGCTTAATAAAAAAACATTTTACGAGAAACAAAACCTAAACGTTAAATTTTTTATGTAATTTATATTAAGAGAAAATTTTTTTCCTAGGGCTTTTTCCAGCCCACAGCCAGTTACTCTTAACGTCCCGATTGGTCGCATATTCGATCATATTCTAGACACTAACACACTCTCGGGCTCCTCTAATGTGGGTTCTGCAGAACGCGAGGCCCTCCGCGATAACATATACATGCGTCACAAGAGCCAAACAACCATGCCGAAGGCGAGAATCAAACCCGCCATCCGTCGGACCGAAACGCTGCACTTTTAGCTAACCACCTCGGTTCCACCTCGGTCATCCAGGTCGGCGCTACCTTCTCGCTTAATATTGTAACGTATTCTACTGATACACAAGACGACCGGCGGTGCACGCCACGTCATAGGGGATTAAAGGAAGGCATGCAGGATGCCAGAACAAAGAGGCAACTGGCAGAAGCGGAGACACGCCGAGGTATTTTGGGAATTTCTAAGAATCTAGGGAAAGGGATGCCCAAAATGAGGGACAACGCATTTTTGCCGCGGTGCCGCCTGCAAATTTCTTAGAATCACATAGATACAAATAAAGATATTTTTCCTTACTGAAATTTGTTTTTGTTTCCAAATTAGATCTTTTAAGATCATGTACAATTTTTGAAAATGGGATTAGTTTTTACACTATTTTTACTCGAAGGGAAAGTAATTAAAAAAATATCTTTCCAAAAAGGCACTATTTTTACTTTCTCGTCCTTATAAAAAGTATTGTAATCGTACGCCGGAAAAACGGGGAATTTTCAACACGAAACTCATTTCGTCGGTTCGTGTGTGTGTGTGTGGGGGGGGAGCCTTAATATCTTGTTTTCTTTCAATTTCATCTCATCGGCTAGATCATGAGACAACTACAAAATTGGGGCTGATTAAATATTTGTTGAACTCTGAATGTTCCGAAAAATTGCAAAATTTCGACCTAATGCGAGAATTCATGTGCTTTGGTAGCAAAACATGTTTTAACTTTTACGATATGTGGAGAGACAAGTGGCTTCGATTGATTGATTGATTTTTTCGTGTTTCCGGGCGCGTCAACTGCTTCGGTCATTAGCCCCGTTAGTGTAGTGCATGCTTTTTTCTCGGGGGATGGCGTTGATCTTCCCCCGCTGGATGGCGAGATCCGGCGACGATCTACAGTCGGCTAGTGGGGTTCCCCCTAACCAGGACTCTCCCACCAGCGGGGCACCGCCCCAGCCGTGACATGCTCTAAGCTCCCGACCGGTCTCCCGGGATATGTGGTAGTGTAGCGCATGTTAGTGTAAGGTGTGTGTAAGGAGGAGAGGATAGGACAAGGAACAGGAAGGACAGATCGCGCGCGGTACGTGGCCCGTTGGTAGGTACTGCTCCGGCATTCGCCTGGTGTTGATCGGAGAAACCACGGAAAAGTAAATCAGCGACTAATTCGACCTAGCTGAAACATGTCGAAAATCCTGCCGCCGTGGGGAATGGGATCCTAGGACCTCCCGGTCAGAGGCGCTGCAGTGACATCAGTTAATGCACTGAGCTACCGCTACCGGTAAGTGGCTTCGAAATGAGCCAGAACCAAACGCACGTATTTCCATCGCTCGCTCGTTCAGAAATCACGTGCGCCGCCCGTGGGCGCGATGCGGGCGGGGGCGTGGCCAAGGTCGCGCCCGCCACCTGGATTGGGCGCCGAATAAAAGCGCTGGCGCGGCGGCGCTCGGCTTGGTCGCCGGCGACATGGCCCGCCGCGCGCTCCTGCTGGCTGCGCTCGCGCTGCTGGGCCTCGTGCCCGCGACCTGCGCCTCCGCCTCCGCCCCCGCCGCTGCCGCCAAGCCCTGGGCGCTGGAGCCGCGCTCGCCCCCGCCTGGGACCTCGTGGCGCAGGACGTGGCCAAGCTCCTGGCGACGCCGCCGCCCCTCGGTCGCCTGCGCCGCCGCTGCCGCTGCCGCTGCTGCCGCCCCTGGGACCCCCGCCCCCGCCGCCGCCGCCGCCGCCGCCACCGCCCTCGGGACGCAGGTGGGACGCAAGGCGATCGGCGGTGAACAGATTTCTCTCTATTTCAAGCAACTGGCGTTCGACAAATTATGAGCTTACTCCCTACAATTAGTAAATAGTTCTGTTCAAACACGAGCTAAACAGTCAATGAACATTATATTATAAAATAATAGTACATTATGTGACCAGTGGTACATTAGTATCGATGGTAATCATTTAGCAAGAAGTACATGTTTTAAAAACGTGCTACGTTACGAGCGGTTTTTAAATTTGTGCGAGTATCGATATAATAATGCAACGACAAACGAGTTCCAACCGCAATTTTGTTTCTTCGCAAAACAGCATTATTAATTTATAAAAGTAACACAGTTAATTTTAGAAATAAATTTCATAAGTAAAGATTTGGCATAATGGACGGGTTATTTGACATTTGTGCAAAAAACGTTGCTCATTAGTGCTGTTAACTGCCACGTTTCAACGTTTCGCTTGCTTTGATTGCCTGTGCCTTTATTGGTGTAAATATTCGAGCGATTAACCGCCAATATGACATAATTTATGCAGTAATATGTTTTTTATGAACGATTTCTTTGTAATATGTGCATTTGGAAGTTCGATTCGGACTGTTCGATTTTGCCGGCTGGCTAACGGTGTCACCCATGCTTGGGCCTTCGATTGGGAGGTAAGATGGAACGTGTAACGAATACGATGAATTCCGTTCACCATAAACTCCGACCTGTGATTTTTCTTCGTCGCACATATACAGAAACTGAAACGATTTAATTCTTAAGCAGCAGCAAAAATTGTAATATGATATAGGTAACACCAGTCTCTCAGACCCTCTTATTGTTTCGTGTTATTTGCTTATTATTCCGTGTTTTTATTGAATTTACTTCTTATAACTAATAATACATATACTATTTGCATGGACATTTTATAATATAATATTCTAACATTGTAAGTAAATTTTTAGAGAGAGAGAGAGAGAGAGAGAGAGAGAGAGAGAGAGAGAGAGAGAGAGAGAGAGAGAGAGACAACAGAGAGAGAGAGAGACAGAGAGAGAGACAGAGAGCAGAAGAGAGAGCAGAGAGAGAGAGACAGAGAGAGAGAAAAAGAGAGAAAAGAGAGAGGACGAGAGAGAGAGAGAGACGAGAGAGAGAGAGAGACGAGAGAGAGAGAGAGAAGAGAGGAAGGAAGAGAGAGCAGAGCAGAAGAAGAGAGAGAGAGAGAGAGAGAGAGAGAGAGAGAGAGAGAGAGAGAGAGAGAGAGAGAGAGAGAGAGAGAGAGAGAGAAAATTATTATAGCAATGTTTGAAGCTATTATGAAATTCAATATTTATTTATAACATTGGAGGTGATGTTATTTGTGGAGTGGACACTGTCCAAGGGTGGGCTTCACTTACGCAGCCTTGAGCCGTCCGGGCTCCCGCCTCGCTGCCAGTTGGATCCGCGGACGTGGGGCTCTTCGCCTCCGGAGCTGCAGCCGCTGCTGCTGTCGCCCGCCGCCCCCGGCTCCGCCCCCGCCGCCGCCACGCGCTTCCTGCGTCCGCTGGCGTCGGGGCTGGCGCTGGCGCCCGGCGCGCGCGTCGTGCTGGCGTGCCCCGGCGACGACAACGCGCTCGAGGCCGCCCCGCCCCGCCAGCGCGCCTCCCAGACGAGGACGCCGCGGCGGCCGACTACTACGAGTACCCGGAAGAGGCGTCGGAGGAGGGCGTGGCGGCGACGAGCCAAGGCCGCTCGGCCGAGGCCGGCGCGCGCCGTGGCCCGTGGAGGGCGGGGCGCGGGAGGCGGAGGCGGTGTGCGCGGCCAAGAGCGGCGCCCGCCGGCCTTCGAGACGGCGTGGGGCGGCGCTGGACCCGCGTGTGCCCGCTGCCGCGCGCCGCCCGCCGCCGCCGTCCGCCGCTCCAACGCCTCGTGCACGGCCGGCCGCCGCCCCCGCCGCGGGCCGGCGCGCGCTCGTGGGCTTCGAGCTGGCCGACGGCTTCCTGCCGCTGTACTCGGTGTGCGAGGGCGTGGGCGGGGGGCCGGTGTTCGCCGAGGCGGTGGTGGTGCGCGCCGTGGGGCTGCGCGTGCTGACGCGCGGCGCGGCGTTGGGGGGCGGGGCGCCGGCGGGGGGGAAGGTAGTTGCGCCGCTGCTGGAGCCGGCGGACTTCGTGTGGCCGGCGCAGCAGGCGGCGGCGCGGCTGGCGCTGGCGGCGGTGGCGCTGTGGGGCGGCGTGCGCGACGCCTTCTGGCGCCGCTGCGCCGCGAGATCCGCCTGCTGGCGGTGGCGCGCGGGACGTGCGCGTGGTGGCGGCGCGGCGCCGGCCTCGTGTGGGCGGCCGTGCTGGACGAGGCGGCGGGCGAGGCGGCCGCCTTCGCCGTGGCCAACGCGCCGTGGCCGGCGGGGCGAGTGGGCGTGCCCGTGCGGGGCGGACGCGTGCGCGCGCGTGCGCTGGGTGCGTTGGGGCGGCGTGGCGCGCGGCGCGGCCGCTGTGCTGCTGCGGCGCCGAGGGCCTGGCGCGCCTGCTGCCGCCGCCCTTCACGGCGCGCGCCGACGGCCGCCCCTGGGCGCTGCTCGCCCACTGGAAGCCACGCGGCGGGCGGTGATGTCTGCAAACGTCTCCGGTGCGACTGGTGGTGATGCTTTCAGGAATGTTCTTCCAAACTTCTTCCTTCAAGAAAAATGTCGACAAAAATTATTTGCGCAACAATCTCAAGTCCAATTGTGATGGTACATGGAATTTTCGTCTAATAGTAAATATCTTCCATACATTTTTCCCTTAACAGACAATTGCCCCAATAGTGTCTCTTTTGTACAACCTTGAAGAAATTACTCAAAGTGCAATGGAGAAAGTTCATAGTGTTTTCGTGCAAAAGTGAATTTTGTACAGATATTTTTTCAATTCCAAGGAAAGTGATTTAAGGATATTCCAGGAAAATTCCAGGAAAAGTATACATTTAAAACTGGTCACACACGTTGTAACACATTACAATGGATGCAAAGAAAATGATGAACTGACACACGACGCCTTTGTCATCTAGGCTGAAACAAATTTTGTATTATTTTGTATGGGATATTGTTAAAAATAAAGCGATAAAATGGCAAAAATAACTGCAGCTAAAAACAAAAACAAAGAAAACCTTTAACGGCGATTTGAAAATATTGCAGGGATGGATTAAGTTCAATAACATGAATAATTGATTGCATTTTAAAACGACCATTCTATTTTCTTACAATTTAAGTTCATATATTTTAGCATGTTTTAAACGTCTGTTCTTGATTTAACGATGATCGGAAGATAATAGTACTTTCCTCCTCTGCTCATCAGATCACATTGTCGAGCAATTCATGTAATTGTCTTCAACATCGTATTTTCACAAACTTTGCGACTTACAAATGTATTGTATTTAAAAAGGTTGAAACCCAGTCAATTTTGCTGGTATTTTTCTTCTTTATTTTTATTATATCAGTATTAGCATGCTTTAATTGAGTAACGTTAGTTGCAGATCTCACTGATTTACAACATTGAAACAATGAAGGATAAAGTTTACATTTTCTTAAGTATGTTGTGAATATACAGTTTACTTTCACGTCAATGGAAGTTATTAATTTATGAATATGAAATTATGCGAAACGGACAGTATTGCTTTCTATTTGGGGCTTGCTTTCAAGACAAACTAGACTTTGTTTATTTAAAATAAACAATATCAAAAAAAAATTCGCAAATTGTAGACTCTTAAAAATCACAGCAATTACTGGAATCGTGTACAAACATAATTATTGAGGTCCAACTCCTATTTGGGTATTGGTAACAACTTGACAAGGTTAATTTCTTTTGCCAATTACACTTGTTCGTTCTTCAATTAAATCATTCATATTTGTGAATTTGATTATTTACGCATAAGTAGTCGACTTTCAATTATTATATTCTGATAATTAAATTGTTTTTGTTGAGGTTAATTAAAAATTATTTATTTTTTAAGGGCGTTATAAGAGTTCTAATCTTTGAGCAGCGACAAAAGCGTGAGAGCCTTTAACTCCACAGAATTATACCCAGTTAACACCCGTACATGATTTTATTTTTTGCCTAAATGTATTGATTCAATTTACTTATTTACTAACTGAAAGTTAACTACGTTTGTTCTTTCAGATTTCCGTGCTATAGTTGCCTTTCATAATTTCCTCACATAATATTTCCTCCATAACAGAACAAGTAGCATCAGTGACCTGTTTTCATATTTTTCTCGTAACCATGATCCTCTCCAACCAGGTAAGTTTTGCAGTGTTGCAAACTATGCGTACGATATTCCCCAAACTCAATGAAACCCGATCGATCTGGCCTCAGTCGAAGTTCTTCGATCTTGAAAAACATTCATTAATTTTTGGAGGTTTTATACATTAAGCCCCTCGGACGTTTTCACTTATTTTTTCAAAATGGCCAATTTTTTTCTTTAAATTTCTTGTAAGAATCTTAAGTTGGCATAAGTTTTTCTACTGTTAACTCAGAATTTTCGAATATTGCCAAAGTATGATTTTTTCGGCAACTTTCTACTTCTACAATATTTAAGATATAGATTTTTGCTTCAAATAAAATTTGTTCTCCATAAATAGTTCTTTCATTTATATCCTGCACATTTTTATAAACATTTAGTAGTTTTCTCGCAATATTGCGTTAATATATGTAATTTTAAAAAATAACAACCAAATTTTTTTCAAAAACAGCTCCAAATTTTTTTATTTAAATTTTCGGTGGAAATAGTGCTAAATGCATTCTATCAGATAACATAAACGTCATATTGCTCCTTTCTTTTGTTTTTTCAAAAATTACAAAAATATTATTTTTTTAATTTGTTCCTCAGGTAGTTATTATTTACATCAATGGTGATTTTTTTATGTTATTGTATTTATGAGAACATGTCTTTAAATAATGTCGTATTAAATTTCTTTGAGAAACAAACACTTTTCCACTGGTTAGTGCTACTTGAACTCTTTAATATGACGTAAAGTTCAATTTCGGGTATTCTTTGATTTTTTCAAAAGTTACCCAAATGTAATTTTTTGAAATAGCTCTCACTTCGTTACTATGTACAATCGCACATTTTTATCGATTTGTATACATTATTCTGTTTGTGAGGGGAAGTGTTTCAACCGACTTTAAATGAAGTGTATCGAAAACTCAATAGATTCCTGAGAAAACCAGCTTCAGATTTAGCATTCTCAATAATGCTTTATCGCCATTTTCTTAAAAATGGTTTCAAATTTTTCAATAAAAATTGCCACTTAGGACGAAGTTTTACTCTTCTTTAGTACACTGGAAGTAATATTCCGGTTGTACTATTAGAAAGCCGAAAAGTTGAGAAAATGTAAAAAAAATGTATTTTGAGCGATGATAGATGGCACTACTGTAAATGCGTCACCCATGCATCGCACAAACACACTCCAGCATGGGCGTCAATTTAGCGCAAAGTGCAAAGTTTCCAAGTACAAAACCCGCCGGCGAGAGCAAGTCTGCTCCTTTTTATTCCAGTCGTCGTGCCGTCACGAGACCGCCGTTGAGCGTGGCAGGGAGATTTGCATACTACCTCGTGACAGCCCTAGCCCCGCCTGCGTCCACCTGGTTTAAAAATATCCGTGAAACCAACGCCGTGGCACCACGCTATTAAGCTCTTAGGTATGCGAGCTTTCCGCGTCGTCCTCCCACGCACGGCCGGAAACATGACGCTACGATTTCAACGAATATGATACCTAAATCGTCCTCTTAATCGGCCTTCGCACTAGCATGACAAGAACATTTGATAAAAAAAATGTGGAGCATTTTTTTAAAAATTGGGAATATAACCGTGGGGCTTCATGTAATTGTACCCCGAAAATTAAAATATCGGTTTCTAATTCCAGGAGCCACGACATCCCGCACGAAAGATTACGTAATATCAATTTTAAAGATAACGGGCTGAACGGTTTAGGCTCTAGCGTTGACTACAGACAGACGTACAGACAGACAGACAGACAGACAGACAAACGTTTTGCCGTCGATGGATTTTTCGGTATCATGAAGCAATAAAACATGGATTTTGACTACACCACGAGGTAGAGTATGTTTTATATAAATTTAATAACAAGATTTATCAACTTTTTCGTTTCTAGAGCCAGCATTAAGAGTTTTTTTGGCGGAAAATTCGCTGTTTTCCCGCGCACGATTCCATAACTTTCTCTTCTTACGAAGTATTTGTTTGGCGATAAAGTAAAAACTTCAACCAAATTTATAAATTTATTTTATTTCAAAATTTGAAAACAAGACCAAATGAAATGTGAAATAATTCAAAATAATGCTTATAATTGCTAACTAAAATCATCTCTTACATTATATCAGTAGTATACATATCTTTTGAGGCTATGACAGGCAACTAATCTGTATACAAGAGGTTTAAGAGAATTTAAATTAGACGTGACGAATTGCTCTTTGATTTTTAAAATATGAAGGATTTCTTTAAAAAACGCATCTAAATATTCATGTTAAATGCAACCCGCTACTCACGGTCAGATATATTCTTAAATAACTCCGAAACGATACGTTCTAGTTCTCAATGAACTGTTGCTCGCACTGTAATTGTAACCTACTGACTTTCTTCGTTTGCGGGTTTGCATGTTCAACAAAACATAAATAAATTTCTCAACACATTTAATTAAAAACTAAGGTGATAATGATGAGCACGCGAATGAATAATTTTTAAAAATATTATTACAAATTTTGATGAAATTATTGCGATTTGCTATCCTGGTTGAAGTAATCAAAAGGAAAGAAAACATAAAAGAACAATTAATTTGCCGCTGCAACAATATGCCGTATTGGTGGAATCTACGCTCTTAGCTCCCTTTGCTAAAGTCTTTCTGCACCTTGGCGGGGGAATGGAGCTGACGGTGACCTGCAGCGCTGCGAGCGGTGGTGAGTAGCGGGCCCGTTTCTTTGTCCTTCACCCAGGGGGACGTAGGACGACAGCGCGCGACCGTAGGGTTCATTGTGGCGTCGGCGATATCACGCTAACGTGGTGATGATCTCAAGCGAATCAAGCGAGAACGCGGTCAAAGTGAGCAGTCTCGGCGCGCATGTTACGGGGAGGCGCTCGGGGATGTTGTGTCCGGGCCGCGGCGGCGGTGGTCAGCAGGGGAGAGAGACGGTGACCGGCGCCGCGCAGGTAGCGAGCCCAATATTTTTATTATTAAAATCGAGGGTGGGGTTTATCAAGTCCGTTCACGGAGAGTTTGACATTACAAAATCCATAGGATAAGACACTTCTGGACATTCTATTATATTTTTGCTGGCCCGACACTTGGCGATATTTTCCAATACAGTCTATATTACTCGGCGCAGCAGGCGATCTTTAATTGTGACTTCACGTTTAGCTTTCTCCAACTTACATATATGTTTCCTGTGCACACAGTTGTTTACGCCTATTGATGAGGTTTATTTGCATAATCACGAATTTAAGACTATGGAAGTAAACCTAAATACACTCGCAGCAACAATTACAAGTATTAATAGTTACTTGATACCAATGAAGATTGTTTTTGTGTCTAATACACCGTTCATTTATCGAATGTAAGTATTGACATTCTTTTCTTTTGTGACAACTTTGTGATAGTATAACCTAGAGTACTCATGCACTTGGCATGGTACCACATCATACCTACTAAACTGTGCTCATTTTATTCTCATTCAAAATTTTTGTCCGTTTGTTTCTGTTCACTCCTCAAATTTGAAACACTGCTAATTCAATTCAACATACATTCATGGACTGGCCATGGAGGGATATATTTTTTAAAACATGAATTATAAATGAATTTGATGAAAGCAAAGGCCTATGTTTCTTTCACTATTGTGAATACTGTGTATTGTTTTCTTTCTGGTGTGATTTATTTTAAAGACCTATGTCATTTAGGAGAAACAATTGATCTTGTTCATTTGATTTCATTTCTTTGAAGGTGGGTGCACTTCACTTTGATAAAAGGGAAATTCTTTGCAAGTCTATGATGAAAAGTCACGAAAGGAGCTACTAAAGTGTACTTTGGGACGTCCGAAATTCAAGGAGAAGAACCATCTCCACGAAATTGCCAGGGTGTTCTGAGTGTGAATCCAAAAGATAAGGCAGATTGCTCAAGAAAATTAAAGATGGGCATTATCAAACAGCTTAGAAACTTAATCAAACTGTGATGGAAAGAGAGTTCTTACATCTTTTGATGTTCGTCAAAAAGAAGAAAGAGACAATATTGACAAAGAATGCACGATTGTGTACAGCTAAGAGTAAAGACTGTCTTGTTAGGATTGGATTCTGTTTTACCTGTGCCAGAATTTTCTTAATCAGCAGATATTCGGTGAAATTTGTAAGTCAGCGTATACTGTTGTGATATTGCATTGAAAAGGCTGGGAATATTTTGTTTCCAAATTTTTATCTTGGAAAATTTAAAAAACCAGGAGGTTTATTCTTTAAGCTGTAAATGCTCTTTTGAGCACGTTTGAAAAACATCTAGATGTAACATGCAAGCAAGTTAAATTTATTATCAAACTAATCAATTTATTTATCATTGAAAATATGCGGAAATATGTTTAGTACAACATATGCTGCGTCTTCATCTCATATTTTATTGTTCATCTTATATAAAATCCTCTCATATATTATTTCAGCAGTATAGATGAGTTTTGCGCACACGCAACCGATCTTCATAAAGAAGTTCTCTAAAGAAAGAGAACTTCACGGAGACGTGACGTTTTGCACTTTGATTTTGAAAATGTGAAGGATTTGTTGAAAAATTAATCTAAATATTTGTGTCAAATGCATCACGCAATATTTGGGCAGTATTATTATAATTTATTTAGTTGAATTACTCCTAGAAGAAACGTTCTATGGCCTTGAAATCTGTAAGTTGGAATCCGCAAGAAACTTTCCTCGCAACGTAAACTATAGGACGATAGCTTCTTGAACATTCTGTTACATTTTGCTGGTCCGGCGCTTCTCTATACTACCCCACATGTTCAGAGATGTGCAGAATCTGCAACTGTATGTGAAATGAAACAAATTACTTGATATTCTAGGCGATTAAATTACACGGGTGTACCGCTCAGGTCGGTAATAAAGTTAAATAATATTCCAAAGAGTAGGGTAATGCTTGTCCGATCCTGTATTTTTGCATGGACAACTTTAAGTAGATTTCTTGATAGTAAAAGTCTTTTGTAATATTTTTGGGAATGTTAAGGAAAACGAAAAGCTAACTGTCAAGGAAGATTGTATAATTACTTCAAATGTTTTTAAGGAAGTGTTGTGAATTGTTCGAAGAACATTATAATACTGAATGAACCATTCATTGTTTCTTATTTTTAATTTCTAAACGCACATTGGAAGTTACCTGAAGTTTTTAAACAAAAACACACGTTTCGTTAACAACTTTCTGTGGAAAAGGAAAGATAGGGAAGAGGATGGAATTTGGGCCTTTTTTAAAATGCAAGAGTTCTCGCACGGGAACGCTAGTACTTCACAAAACACTGCAGCATTTTAAGGAAAATTGAGTTGAAAATTGTGTGGTGTATAAGATGTAACTACAAAATCGGTTTAAAATATGAATTTAATGTACAAAAAGTAATTCAATTGAAATTTAATTTTAATTTGTAATTTGCATAAAGAATGTTTCATGTAAAACTTATTCCTTAAAGAATGTATGCAAAATTTGATAATACAAAAAATATTGATGTTTATTACATTAAAAATAAACTTCTGAATTTTAGTAATGCAGAAATCTTGTACAATTAGAAATGTGGTTAAAAGTGAACCAATGATTTTCTAATGAATATTATTTGATTTTAGTAATATCCACAGAGGTTTAAAAACAATGAAAATGAGGGTATTAGTCATTCAATTTGGTAATGACAACTGAATAAATAACACAGAAATTTTTTGTTGACCGTTTTTAATCCTTTAGTGAATACTACTAAAATTAAGTAATAACTGTAATAGTAATCATTTAAATAATAATAATAACAAAAATTGGGTGATAACATTCTATTAACAAAAAACTGAAATGTCAACATACTTAAAATCATGTTGACAACTAGTAAACTATTAATAATTAATAGCGCTAAAACAGCTAGTACTTTCTCGCCTTTAGTAATGGTTACGTAATGTTGTTTATACCACAATTTCTCTCCAGATTAACACATCTTAGTCGTCATTTTTTGTAAAACTCATTACGGATGGTAGAACATTTAGTGCGAAAACTAAATATTTTTAATATCAACACATTTGAATATTATAACTTCTTTTCATACAGCTAAATCATGCACAACAATGAGACGTAATTCACAGAAATTTCTTTTTTGCAAAGAAATTTCGTGTCATCGGCAAACAGAACTGTTCTTCCATTTTTAATAGACGTGGGCATATCGTTTACATATAATAGAAAGTGAATAGCATCTAATATCGAACCTTGTACGATCCCATGCTCAATTGGCAAAGAATTGGAAAGATAAGGGATAAAGAATTGGAAAGAAAGGAAAATAATGTCCTTTTGGGCCAGTACCGTATTTCTACCCTTAGAGATCGATGTTTAAGATACGAGGTTTTCCATATTATCTCGAAATATTCCTGTGCATAAAGAAGCATTGAACATGTGAGTATGTGGACATGAGAGCATGTAAGCATTGAACATGTGAGTAACATGGGTGTATAAAGATAGGTGCATAAGTATTCAATAGTAATCCGGATATTCATGTAAACCAGATGAATATTTATTTTTTAATTTACTGATTATTCTGAGGATTTCGTTGGAAGAAGTTTCGGAAATAAACTTTCTGTCGAAAATTGTTTGGGAAACGTAGGATGTTGAATTTTGTGGTTTTAGTCCCTTCGTGAGATCAGCCACAATTCTAGAAATGTGTTGGTTGAAGAGATTCGCAACTGTTTCCGGATTACTTGCTTCTCTTTCATTATCCTTTAAAACAATATTCTCTACGAAGTATCGCGATGACCTGGTCGAATTTTTACGATATTTCACATTGCTTTAGTTTTGTTACTAGCGTTCAAAATATCCTGATTATTTTTCCTAAACTATTACTTCCCTTAAAATTATTTTGTATTCTCGGAAGTAGACATGCAAACCGGGTGATACGTTACGATGTTTAGAAATACAATAAAGCGTATGTTTGTTTTTCACGATGTTATAAGTCCTTTTTTTGTATACCAGCATTGTAAACAACCCTTTTCCATTAGTAAAATCGTTCATAATGTAACGTATTATGGCATGAATCATTACGTCGTCGCTATTTATGCACGAAAATTCTGACATAATAGCCACAGCTGCCATTTATCATCAGTTATGGAGTATAAAGAAGACAGTATATACCATTTAAATATATTCTGTGTTCGTAGCAAAATCAAATATGGTGTGAAAAAACTTGCACTTTTATAATCTAATTTATTAACTTATTACTTCTTTAAAATTACATGTTGCTGTTATTCGGTAATATTGAAAAAGAATAACTAAGAACACTTAATTAATTTTTATGAATATGAACTTTAATAGTACAGTTGGATAAATTTGTCAAAGACACTCCAAAAAATGTGTTTAATTCTAAAGTTCTTAATTTTTCTTTAGTTTCTACACTAACCAATATCTTGTTGCAATGTAAATCTTATTATTCAGTGACCCTTCAAGATTCAGCTACATTTGGAGATTGCCACCGTCCGTGACATGTAGTAAGTGCAGTAATATCACCACCATTATCGGCGAGAAACGTTGCGGATGTTCTCTTAAACGAATGCATTGCCTTTAATTTACCAATCCAGCGGCGCTTGCACTCCCTCCGCCTTGCCCTCGCCATCACACTCCATGTCGCCGTCACCGTCGCCCTCACCGTGGCCCTCGCCTCGCCAACGCCCTCGCCGTCGCTGTCACCGCTGCCCTCGCTTCGCCGTCGCTCTAGCCGTCGCCCATACAGTCGCAGACTCCGTCGCCCACCCCATCGCTTTCGCCATTACACATGCCATTGCCCTCGCCGTTGCCCCGCCTTCGCTCTTTCCTCCGACCTCGCCGTCACCGTTGCCGTTGTCATTGCTCGTCGCCTCCGCCGTCGCTCGCCTCCCTCGCCGTCGCCCTCGCGTCGTCGTCCCTCGTCTCGCGTCGCCCCTCGCCGTCGCTCGCGTCCCTCGCCGTCGCCCTCGCCGTCGCCCTCGCCGTCGCCCTCGCCGTCGCCCTCGCCGTCGCCCTCGCCGTCGCCCGTATCCGATGCGCAGTGTCCGGTGAGCGTGTCGTCGGGTGGGGTGGCAGGGAGGGATGATCCATAGGGAGGACCGAGACTCCTCCAATGGAATAGCGCGCGCCTGTGACGTCACAACTGCCGGCGGCGTAGAACGCCGGGCTAATCGAAAACTTGACCCGGTGGAGGCGGCGGCGCGGGCGGCGCGGATGCGCAGGGCCGACCGGCCGGCAGGCACTTTTTCCGCCAATTTCGCCACGTCGTCTGTTGCAGCACGCGGCGGGTTAGAGTGGACACGGTATTCCCGAATTAAACGTGGTCCCTAATGAAAGAGTGCTTTGGAGTGCGTGGTTGCTATTCGTGGCCATTTCGATCTCCAAGAGCGTCGTGCTCTCTCTTTTTCTTCATCAGTGATGGTACTGCAAGTGAATCAGGAGAGTATTTATTTGTGTCTTAGTCATATCTGTACACTTCCTTAACGATAATGACAATATTTACCATCTTAACTGAATACGATATTATTTTAGAAGAATCTCAAGATGTGAATTTTAATAAAATTAGCGGAGTTCCAATAAAGTAATTATCTCATTATCACCATTACAACCGGTGAGTGCTTGCCTCATAAACTATTTCCTTAAAACAAAAGACTTATTATCATGTAGCATAGCGGTTACAACTGTAATATTTTGTGTAATATTATGGAAGATAAACTATCTGGACAAATGGAATCGCTTGATAATCCATTTAAACATTTTTAGCTGATGTTTTGTTTCACTTTTACATAAAACCTTGACGTTAAAATAGATAAAATTGTTGCAAACTGGCTGGAGCAAGGCAGCACACTTAATTCAACTTTCCTCATTAGCTGCTCTAAGGACAATTCCTAAGCATCATGTCATCACCTTCACTGCATCTGGTCTTAAATAATGGCGATATGAAATTTTTCACATGATACGTCCGTAATTAATGATAACCATAGAGACAAAAGTATATTCCATAAGTTTGCACTCTTGCTTGAACAGGCATGACTCCCAAAATGAAAACATTCGAAAAATTAGATGGACGTCTGTCAAAAAAATTCAAATCTCGACGTCTTTTAAATACTCTTGGTGCTAAAACATATGACTTTTCAGGATATTTCATGAAAATTACGGAAAACAACAATATAGTGGGCCTTGCTTACGATTATACGTATGTGTGAATAGTAATCGCAAGTCATTTATCATCATTACTGAATTGCTAGTAGCGATAAAAACTGTAAAAAGTGTATTTAATATTACATGGTGACAACTTATTCATTATTATTCAGTGCTAATCAAACACACTTAGAAAATGGACATATAAATTTAACTTAATTGATGGATCAATTTCATTGCAATTTCAATGCAGACATGCTACTAATCTGAATCACTAACTTACAGCTAATGTGGATATGGATACAACAAATTATATCAATACAACTCCAATGGATCAATGTAATACGTTTAATTAATCAACTTTTCAACAAAATCAAGATATTATCTCTCAATTATTACACTGGCTCACAGATATTCTCATGTATCAACTCTCCATCTCAACAATAATTTCATTTTAATACAAAATGTTTCAAAATTATTCAATAATAATTAAAATGCCATTACAGGAGTTTTTGTAATGTGATTCTCAAAGAGAAAAGATATTAACAATTTCAGATATAAAAATGGCTAAACAAATAATCGCCATCACCTTCTGAAATTCATTGCTAATAAAATAGATACTCAGAGAGTAACTTCTGAAGAACAACCTCACAAATCAAAATGCCACCCATCATTGTATCAAACGTCTAACTTTCATAATTTCCTGGCCGACTTACAACAAATTGTTAAAAGTGATTTTTCTACAAAAATAATTAAGAATGCAGTGAGAATTTCATTTAATTCAATAGAGGACTTTCGTAACTAGTAGGACTTTTTGTGAATCAAACAGTCTTAAAAACATTTTATTCTTGTCATGGCCCAACGATTTAAATTACCTCTGTTGTAATTAAAGACATTCCTATTAGTTATAATAATAAAGAATATTTATGGCATTACAACTACAAATTCCAGTTCTAAACGTTTATCTCCTGTTTAATAAAAATCGAGAACCTATTGAAATCTGTTCAATAGATCTCTTAAAAAATCAAGAAACTTAAAAAATATTCAAATTAGAAAAACTGTTTCATATTAAAATTAAAAATCAAACAAAAATGGTTCATAAAATATCTTTTCATTGTAAAAGATGTCAGTGGTTTGGCTATACGGAAGCAAATTGTCATTTAGCCCCACATTGTGTTCCCTGTTTACATCATCATCACTACACAAACTGCTCTCTTTAAATAATCTCCCTCACCTACTTTTACTATACCTTCAAAAATTAAATTGATCTCCCCCAAAAAAGTCCTAAAGTTAACAAAAAATCTAAAATTTCATAAAACCCCAGGATATGATATTTCAAATGAAATACTTAAAGAATTGGATCTACCGATTTTAGTAAAATTAACTAACATATTTTAGTAATTCTTGGAATGTCCTTTGGGTTTTTAGGCAGACATTTATATTTTATCAATATTTATTATAATTTTTTTACATTTTTTAGAGACCATCGTTTCGAACGTCACTGGCGTTCTTCTTCAATGTCTAATGAAATTAAATGTATACGTAAATTAAAGCAAAGAAGTTGGAATAATAAATATCATTATCTTTATCGAAAAAAATTCAAATTTTTGCAATTTTCGAAAATTCAGAGTTAACGGTGAAAATCGGACCTATGCACCCTTTATAAGTCTAATTAATTCTATTCCTACAGAAATTTAAAGAAACAATTTGAGGCCATTTTTGAGAAAATTTTGAAAATGTCCGGGGGCTTCATATAAAGTACCCCCAAATTTTAAAGAATGTTTTTCAAAATCTCAAAGCTTCAACTAGAGCGCGATCGATAGGTGATTCTTCAATTTGGAAAACATCGTACATGCATGTGGTCTAGGGGCTACTTGTGCTCACAGAGGAACGGACAGACGGACGGACGTTTAAAAAAAAAACACTCTTTTTCGGCATGGGGTTCTAAAACGTGTCATTTCGTTGAAATCTCGAAATCGATTGTCCCCAACATTACATAACTTTCTCTATACTGCGTATATTACTCCATATATACATACTTATACGAGAAAGTAAAAATTTGCTACATGAAAGTCTGTGGCATTCTGTAGCACCTCTAGATTAATATTGAGCATATGGTATTCAGGATAACACAAAATAACAGAAATAAGTCACTACTATATCACTTTTTATAGGTTTCATAAGGAGAATCTTTTTTTCTGTCAGTCTCTGCAAGTGATGACTTATATATTAGGTTAACTATATGCTCGGTGATTTATATGCTCGCATAATCTGTTTTGATATAGTTGGCTTCTCTTGATGAGATCATCGAGTGGAATTATGTCGACGTCTCTATAGTCTTGTTTGTTACGAACCACGGGAAGTCGCAAATACTACTTATGTTTTAGTTTTAAATCTTCGAAGAATATCTAATATAGTTATTACTTCTTAGCGGTGTGGATTAATACATTCGCGTTCTATAGTATAATTTTATTTGTCAGCTCCAGTACTGCATTTTGTATATTAAAGTCGTTGGCAAACGTAGGAGCGTCTCTATTGTTCCGATATCTGTTTTAGAATGTTTTCAAGACTTTGGGATGAATATTAAGGAATTACTTCGAAGAGGCCTGTTTGTGAAGGGTTGAAAGTTAGATTATACCAAGTGCTAAATGCCTTAGGAGGACTTATAGACGCATTGCGAAGGCGAAATAAATTTAAAAAAACATGTATTCATCCTTGCAATGGTTATTATTAGTTTTAACGATTGCGTTAATGTTTTCTTTTCAGGGTGAGGCAGCACATGAAAAGAACACAATAAAGTAAAGTAATTGTGAATGTTATGACAATTATAAGATATTAGCTTCGTAGTTCTTCGTCGTTATGACGGAATCTTTCATATCCTCAGAGACTTTGTGCGTTCCCTTAAGATGACCTTCCTGGCATTTATGTATTTATGTAACATTTGTAAAAACACAAATTTCCGTGATTTTGACTCAATAAGCAATCATTTCAAACACCCGACTTGCATTCTGAATGTCGTTTCATTTAGCATTGTGGGGTCAGAGTCGAATGGAAAAAGAGTCATACTGACTGCTAGAAAGTTTATGAATTTGAAATACCTAACATTTAAAGACATACAATGTTTAAACTGCGAATTTGCACCTTCATTAAAATTTACTTAAGTACATACGTAAACCAGTTCAAAAGTAGAAACAGGAATTTCACTGCATTTTACTTTCTCGCCTTACGAAGTTCTTCCTACGAAGAAAAAGTTATGTAATCATTCGCTGAAAAACGCGAATTTTCGCCAGCAAAACTCTTATGGTCCTGCTGTGGTAACGAAAAATGGATAAACCCTGTTGCTAAATTTAGAAAAAAATCCTCACACACGAGGGATTTCCAGAATTTATGTTTTGTTGGTTCTTGGTACCGAAAAATCGTTTGATGGAAAATATCTCAAAACATCTCTGCCCGTCCGTCCATCTGTCCGTCCGTGCGTGGTCACCTAAACCGTGCTGCCGATTCTCTTCAAAACTAATATTCCCTAATCGATCTGAAAGAACTCGTGACTTTGGGATTTTCAAACGGATATTTTGAGTTTTAAGGGTACTTCACAAGGGCAAAAAAACATTTTCAAAATTGTCTCAAAAACGGCTCCAAATTATTATCAAACTTCCTCGGATAGCGTAAAGAACGCCAAGAGAATGGTCATAGTCGATCAAATCACAGATTTTTTGAAAATTGAAAAGGTGCAATTTTTTTTTCCAACATCTTTAATATTGGGGATAGATATATTTTTCCTTAATGATATCTCGTCCGTAAAGACGATTCTTCATATAAGTTCATGTTCAATTTTCAAAAAATATGAATAGTTTTCGTGTAATTTTCATGTAATATTGGGCAAAATATAGGCATTTTTTCTTACAAACCGCTTAAACTTTTTTCTTTACATTTTCTCCTGATACGTAATGAGAGGCGGTAAAAGTATGGTGCTAGTCACATTTTTTGCTATTGTTCCGGTATTTGGAATTTCCAAAAAGTTAACATTTGAAAACTAGAAAATTGGAGATAGCTATTTTTGCTTTAAACAAAGTCTGTTGTAAAAAATAAGCTCTTTAGAAAAGGTAATATAATTTTTTTTTTTGAGAAAACGAACGGATTGTGCTTATTCGTGTCTGAAATTTATGCAATTTCTTAAAAAAAATTCTCAAAAACCGCTCTAATTTTTTGTTAAAATTTTCTTCTGAGATGTAAAAAGGGACTATGAAAATGTGCTAGTTCCGTTTTCGGCTATTGTTCCGTTTTGTGGAATTTCCCAAAAATTTAACATTGGAAACTTTCGACTCCCAAATATTTTTCGGGTCGTGGAGCCGCCTTCGCACACTTCATTTCTTCATCTGAGATTGTTAATATTCGTTCACATACGTACGTTGTTTTGCATTAAAAGAGGGTATAATATTCAACTGATTTTTTGCACGTAAATCTGGATTATATGAAATATGTAATTATATTTTTTTCATATCCACTAATTCTTCTGCATGTGCTGAACCTTTTATGTCGTAATGTATGATATTATCTTTATTGGTGTATTTCTTGGGGGCCATCGAGTGTCTTGCGCAACATTGCGATGCGACTGCCCCTGTGCCTTCTGCGCCAATACTCTCAACCCTTAGGATGCGCACACCTATCAAACAGTGTTGTTGAAGTCCTTATCGGGTGAAAATAGCATTTATGCAGCTTTATTATTGTGCGAAGGGTGACGAATATTAAATCTGTGCTACAGACTTTTCAAATCATGTTATTCAGGGGGTAATGTACAGGCCAGTAAAAGTGCCGTGATGCGTTTTTCTGAAAAGACTAGGGATGTGCCATCAACAAAAAGCGATGTTCAAAATTAAAACATCAATGAATTACCCAAACCAATGAATTTTTTAAAGATTGTTGAATAACCACAATCTTTTACGTTTGCGCAAGGAAGACTTGAATTAGAGGGGACGCTGTTTATAAATTTATCAATCAGACTTTACCGACAAAACCAGCTAATGAAATAAAAACCATTAACAAAAATTAGAATGAAAACCTATTAATTTATCAATCAGACTTACCGACAAAACCAATTAATTTATCAATCAGACTTACCGACAAAACCAGCTAATGAAATAAAAACAATTAACAAAAATTAGAATGAAAACCTGGGGACTGAGAATCATCTCAGAGGCTTCAGAGCTTCCTCAGTTCGCCGTAGAAGAATGTGGGAAGAAATGGTGAGGCCTTAAATGTTCTGCACGTGCTTTACTATCATTTCCACCTCTGAAATACGAAGAAAGGAGTAGAAAATAGCAGGGTTTGGGGGTTATCTCTCGGGAGAGAGACAGTCTACTTGATGAACGTAGAATAAACTAATTATTATACAGCATTAATTTCCTTGGAACACATGAATTGAGAGAGGTAGAATCATCTATTATTTCATACTTTAACTTTTACAAAATTGGAATGAAGGAAGTTTTTCATTCACAAACAATCCCTCAATTTTATCGCAGACGCAGCAGCTGGAGTACAAAACATCTATGTTAAAAGACAAAGAGTTCTAATCAATAAATTTTTAAAATATCGGTGTTTTTATATAAACATATTAACGTCATAAGAAAGCGCACAGGAATGTCCAAAGGGGCCGTAGTCCCCTAAACATTTTGAAAGAGACGCCAACGTCGTTACGTGACAAAATATTATATTTGCTTATTTATAATATATAATAAAATATTATATTGTCTTGATTTTTACAATTTTTAACGTGACAGGAAAATTGTTTTACGACTTTTCGGGAAGTATCTCTTCAATCAATCTGGCAACTGTGTAAATGGTTTAACGTGAAGTCAGTTTTGTTTATTAATTTCAGTAGAATTTTAATTTCATTGTGGTTGTAGTTTTTTTTATTAATTTACTAGTTAATATGTCATGTGTAAATGCAGAAGACCAATGGCGAAGGGAGCCAGGCTGCGCGCGCCTATGGACGACTGACTGTCGCAATCCTGATGGCCGCTCCACAATAGCCCGGAAGGAGGACATCCAGGGCAAAAGGACGGAACGGGAATTGACGGAAGGGAACGGAAGATGGTCAACATTTATCTCAGCCGGGAACGCGAGGCCTCTCGACCAATGAAAGTGCAGCAAATGGCGGCCAAGCTTTCCAGCTGATCGAGCGCGCGAACTGCGTGCGGCAGGCGACACTGGTCGGACGCGGAATTGAGAGTGTAGGGCGATATTGAGGTTAGAGTGTGGACTTGCGAGGTTAGGATTTGAGGCGGGTATTGTTCGTCATTGTTGAGTAGTTGTAGTTATTTTTAGTAATTATAGTACAATTGTTTTTCTTTTCATATTATTACTTGGAATTAAAATTTCCCATTTTTTTTGTTTCGTTAAAGTACATTGGAGCTGTTTGTTTATTGACAAAATTTTAGTTTCTTGTAGTTGTATTTTCCACAAGTTCGTAGTAGTTTTGGCATTCTTTGTAATTACAGTTATATTCGTGTATTTAATATTCTTTGGTTAAAGTATTTTTTATTCATAGCAGCTCACTCAAACACATCAGACAGATGACAATACAAAGAGGAACACAGTAGTATAGCTAGAAGTGCTTTGGTTTCGGCAACTGTTTCTTAAAGTTCTCGTGTTAGCCGCTATTGGTTCATAGTGCTATTCCTCTTCCCGTTGCCGTTTATTGTGAAGCGCACGTACCTCCCATTCGCGTTCCCGTCGCCCCCTTCACGTTTCCGTTCCCGTTCGTGGGCTATTGTAGAGCGGCCTTGAGAGAGACTGCTTGGGCAAAGTGGTGGGCTGGGCGCTCCGAGCCGTTGCCTGTGTGGAGTATGCAGAGGCCGGTGCCGCAGCTTAAGGCCTCGGGCGGGCCATGTCAAAGCTAGAACCACCACCATAGCACAATCACATCAAACCAAGTGGAATATTTAGTACTCATTTATTACTAATTTATTACCCAAAAATTAAATTTATTACTCCTCCCGTCTCTGAAATAAAGGTGGTTGTGTTGGCGTGACAGTCAAGCTAGAACAACCCAAATCAAAAAATGAGCACAAACGATCCAAACTAATACGAATGTTTAGAGCATATTTATTACTAATTTAATACTCTAAAATTAAAGTCATTACTAATGCGGCTTAAAAAAGAAAAACACAATTAGTTATGCAACCCGCACGACATTTGCGTATATTACAAAAGAGTACAAACGACCTCAAAACACTACAACTAATTACAAAAATACATATACAATCAATAGTACACACTCAGTTCAAATTTTTAATACCAAGAAACAAATTCTGAATGTGAAAACGAATCAAGAAATATTGTAAAAACTAAATCGTAATGATCAAAACATGCAAGAGATTCAAATTCAAAATTAGAGAAAACAACTTTTTAACATAACGAAATTTATTACTCCTTGTTTACGAAATAAAAATTAAAAAATCGACATACATATGATTATCGCACGGTATCATGAAGTAATTTTAGAGTATAGTAAGCCACAAGTAAATGAAACCTATCCTGTGCAAAAGTAGACATTATGTTCTGTTATCTGACACCAAGTAGATAGCTAAGTGCTAGCTGGACTGCCACGCCAGCACAACCACCTTTATTTCAGAAACGGGAGGAGTAATAAATTTAATTTTTGGGTAATAAATTAGTAATAAATGAGTACTAAATATTTCTTTTGGTTTGATGTGATTGTGCTATGGTGGTTGTGCTAGCTTGACATGGCCCCTCGGGCGGGTAGCGGCCAGTGAAGTGCAGTGTAGTACGACTGAGTGAGTGAATGTAACAAAAAGAAGAAATTACGAACTCTACTCTGAACTTGAAACTCCATTTTTTATTTGTTTTTGTTAAAACGTCAATCGCCCAAAGAGGCATTGTTTATTAGTTTTAGTTTTTAGATTAGTTAGTATTTTTAAGATATTCCCTCCCTGCAGCTCCAAAAACAGAAATGCTGGAGCATAAGTAATATATACCCAGAAATGAATAAACTCCCGCCTCACCAGGGTTACTGGTGGGGGGAAAATGAAAAGAGGGCCATTGCATCCTCGTGAGAGTAATGACGCGATCCCCAAATATGAGTATCTCCTGCCCAGGTGGCACGGTTTGTAGAAGGCGCGCCATGCATTAATTCAACATCTTCCGTTCGATCATTTTCGACTAGATAGATAAGAAATGACATTTTTCGATTCGAGATTTCGCTGAAATTGCTGACAAATTCAATTGGTTGACCGGTAGCGGTAGCTCAGTGCATCAACTGATGTCAATGCAGCGCCTCTGACCGGGAGGTCCTAGGTTCGAGTCCTGGCGGCGCACAGTGGGCTAACTCGGTCCGAAACCTGGACATAGACGGAAAATGTATACAGACCTCAACAAAACTAGGCCCTAATAGGTTTTGGGGTCGCTGATTACGAATTTTATGTCAAATTTTAAAAATTCAAAATGGCGGATCCAGTATGGCCGGTCTAAAAATATGAATTCAACGGATTCCTTCGAGTTTTTGTATATAAGGTATTTTCATGTCACTAATCACGAATTAGACGTCAGAATTGAAAAATTTAAAATGGTATACCCAATATGGCGGGACTAAAAATATAAATTCAGCGGATTCCTGTGAATTTTTGGATATAAGGTATTTTGGTTTCATTGATGAAGCATAAAGTCGTTTGTTGACGGATTCTGATTTTTATTAAACGCTGTTCATAAACATGATGGCGCAGAACATTATTACAATCTTTAGTCAAAATCGTAATCATGTTCTTCGCTTACATCTGCGTCGCTTTCGTCCGCGTTATGGTGTTGTAAATCGACGGAAGGGATTTGCGCTTCATAGAGCAACTCTTGTACCTCGGCAAGTACCTCTTTCTTCTCTGATATTTCCATATCCTGGAAGCTGGATATCAGAGGTCTGAAAATGCCAGAAGACGATGGAACACGTCGTGCATGTATTAGTAGAGTTTCCGGGCTGGTAGGCCGTGGCCCAGTTGGCATTGAAGTACCAAACGTTTCGTCACAGCTGCGGTGGACATCTTCAGTGGCGGCAGCGTCGTGGGGTAGTCTCCGGTGCGGCTGTCCAGCGACTGACGCCGCGTTCTGCGTGGCGGCGGCTTTATAGTCGGCGTGAGGGGCGCTGCGGTGGAATTTCGCGCCTAGCTTGCGATTGGTCGATGGTTCGCGGCTGGCTCCTGATAGGCTGTCGATTGCGTTGTGCTAGTTGGGAAACTCTGTCCTTATAGGTTTTGTTTGGTGTTGCGGTCGGGATACCAGATAGAATTGAGTTTGAGACCTTCTTCTTTCCTGTTGAAGTTATTGGGATGCTTGAAAATCTCAATAGCTTCCCGTTGTAGCCTGGCGTGGTAGTGGTTGGTGGTAGATAGTATATCGGTGTCTTCAAACAGGATGTCGTGTTCCCTTCCCGAGAGGATGCTCAGCCACAGCAGATTTGTCTGTGTATCTAAGCGGTTGTGAGTGCACTACACAACGTTCTGTCAACACGCGCCTCACCGAACACAAACGGAATTGCCGCTTAGGATACACAGACAAATCTGCTGTGGCTGAGCATGACCTCTCGGGAAGGGAACACGACATCCTGTTTGAAGACACCGATATACTATCTACCACCAACCACTACCACGCCAGGTTAAACGGGAAGCTATTGAGATTTTCAAGCATCCCAATAACTTCAACAGGAAAGAAGAAGGTCTCAAACTCAATTCTATCTGGTATCCCGTACTCCGCAACACCAAACAAAACCATATAGGACAGAGTTTCCAAACTAGCCACAACGCAATCGACAGCCTATCAGGAGCCAGCCCGCGAACCATCGACCAATCGCAAGCTAGCGCGCGAAATTTCCACCGCAGCGCCCCTCACGCCGACTATAAGCCGCCGCCACGCAGAACGCGGCGTCAGTCGCTGGACAGCCGCCGACCCGGAGACTACCCCACGACGCTGCCGCCACTGAAGATGTCCACCGCAGCTGTGGACGAAACGTTTGGTACTTCAATGCCAACTGGACCACGGCCTACCAGCCCGGAAACTTTACTAACGATGTGCGCAGAGTGCATGGTTTCTCCCGGGAGTACTTCCGCGTGAAATCTTCCCGTAACGACGAATGTCTTTGTTCCGAGCCTCCTGCGCATCTTCAGACAACCTCCCGATTGGAAGTGGAGCCGCTTCGACGATCGCGCATCGTGCAAGACGATTGTGGGCATCGGGTACCATCCGTACAATTTGACGTACTGTCTGGCCACATCTAGGCAATAGAGTTTGAACTTTTGGACGTTGATAGCATACCCACTCGACATCTCGGCAAGATGACTTTGCACTTTGCCATCAATTCTTCGTCGATCCCCAAAATCTTTGCCGTCACGGATACGTCCTCGAAGAAGCGCCTCGCATTGTTACCGTCATTAGTAGTACCCGATCCCTGTTAAGGCATGTCAATGAGCACACCCAGTTTGTCTTTCATCTAGAACTGAATTTTCGCTTTCCGCACCTCGACATGCTTTTTCTGCTCAGCAGACCGGGCCTGCTGATTTTCAGTAAAAACAAACTACTTTTTCTAATTAATGATTACTTACTTCATTACTAATTAATTAACTATTACTGCTATGTATTATAAATTAATTAGAATTATTTGTTAGTAGGTAAAAAGTGGTACTACACACGTTGCGCTTGACCAATACATCCATGCATGTAACTTTCGGCGGCCACTGGGGAATCGCGGAAAAACGATCGTCAAGTAAAATGGCGTAAACTTGCGCACGCGGTCTTTTTGTGTCTCATAAGCTACATTATTAAGCGTACCCGAGAGCCATTCGGGGAAGCGGAGCAACGCGGAGAACATTTTGTAGCCATGATTTTATAAAGCTAACGATGTTTCGCGATGAGGTTAAAATACACTACAGTTTGTAGCCAAATACTTGATTAAACGGGTTGCAAATGGCATAATCTTACCTTTTGGGGTGTTTTCCATGGTGTCCAATGTGTGCACCTGGGTCGGATCACAATTTCATATAAAACTCGTCAAAATAACTTACAAGAAAACGGCCGTTTTTCGAACCTGTGTTGTCCGGCGACTGACACGGCCCATAACAAAGAGATTAGTGAGTGGAATGCCACCGGAGCGTTGAACTAGTATACACTAGTGCCATCTAAACACGGTTTCCTTGAACTAACGTCGAAACACGGATCTTTTTTTTCCCCTTCGTGTCCAACTTTTCAAGCGATATACACCACTGTGCGGCGGCAGGATTTTCGACACCATCTTTTCAGCTAGGTCGAATTCAGTCGCTGTCTGGAGGAGAATTCTAGTGGCCGGCTGCTCTGATACGTAGTTTTCATTGGTTTCTCCGAACAACACCAGGCGAATGCCGGAGCAGTACCCTACCAAACGGGCCACGTACCGCGCGCGATCTGTCCTTCCTCTTCCTTGTCCTGCCCTCTCTTCTTACACGCACACTTACACTAACATGCACTACACTACCACATATTCCGGGAGACCGGTCGGGAGCTTATAGCTTGTCCCGGCTTGGGCGGTGCCCCGCTGGTGGGAGAGTCCTGGTTAGGGGGAAACCCCACTAGCCGACGGTAGGTCGGCGCCGGATCTCGCCATCCAGCGGGGGAAGATCACCGCCATCTCCCGAGAAAAAACATTCACTACACTAACGGGACTAATGACCGAAGCAGTTGACACGCCCGGAAACTCGAAAAAATCAATCAATTTGTTGTTTTGAAAAGTAGTGTCAGATTATTGGTAATAATTTGTCAATTAATTGTTGATCAAAAGTCGTTGATAAAGATGGAATTTGATTCGCGAATAATGTCAAATTGATGAATTGATGGACACGAGGATATCGGCTTTCTGGGAAACCTTTAAGCGCTGAGAGAAAGAACGCTTTTCTCGCCGACGGTTGCAGGCGCTAGTGAATGGTCGAAGGAGGGACTGTTTGCGGAATATCAATTTGTAATGAATTATTACAAATCAGTTTTTGAAAGTATTATCAGTTGCGTACTGGTCGCCCGCCTGCTTCGCCGCAACTGATCTCATATATACGTTTGAAGTTCGATTTACGTGAGTAAATCGCACAGTTTTTATTAACGCAGAAAGATACCACTAATAACTTCACGAGAGTAGATATAATCCTAAGCGAAGTCCCTATCTAGGTTCCGCGGGATGTCGGGGACACAGTGCTACTGGGCGTCAGATAGTTTTGAGTGTAGTTCGCTTTGGTGCACACTGGAAGAGAATTGCTTATTTTTAGCGTGCAGCCTAGTGAATGATTTTGAATGAATCTCACGCAATTTTCGATATGCGAAATCAGTAAACAGCACATGCTCATCATTGAATTTAGGAAAACAAGGAAGGACTAGGATGAATTTGTAAGTTCATTTGAGAAATTTTGAATGTACACGTGGAGTTAGGTCAAGATACTAAACGAAGTCGGCTTTGGTGGTATCAGACTGCTTGCGGTTTTAATAGGTGTAATAGTGGAAGATGGAAGATGTTACGTGCATGGATTCGGTTTCGGAGGCATTAAATATCAACTCTCTCCTCACGGTAAATTTGGTTTCGTTAGTGATAACGTTTCTTGTCTTACTTGCGTTTGTCAAGTTCAGGTTCTTATAGATTTCTTTTGAGTCATGTTTAGTGGCATTACATTGTAAACCTTTCTGTGACATTTTACTTTATCGCTACCGCTTATGCAGTAGTGAGAGTTATGAAATGCTGCAGGAAAAAAGGCCAATTCTCGGCTGGAAATTCTTATTGCCGGGCCCTAAAAACGAAAAAGTGAATAAATCCAACTGCTAACTATTAAAATATCTCTAACTCGTGGTGTAGCTGGAATTTATATTTTGTATGTCCTAGATACCGAAAAATCAATGGACGGCAAATCGTCTCTCCGTCTGTAAACCGCGCTAGCTGCTAAACTTTTCAACCGATTTTCTTCAAAATTGATATTCTGTGATCGATCTCGCTGATGTTGCAGCTCCTTAAATTTGAAACCGATATATTAATTCTTGGGGGTACTTTACATGACGCTCTTGGAAGATTTTCAAAAATTTCAAAAAGAGGCTTGGTTATTTTTTATTAAATTGTATTGTTGGGTAGTGTGAAGGACGTTTAAGAGACTGGTGCAGATCTCTTGTGCGTTAAAAAGTCTGATTTTTCAACAATTGCAAAAATTCAAATTTTTTCGAAGTCTTCCTACAATTAAAATATTAAAGATAAAGGTTTTTTCTTCAAAGGAGGTACTCTTCCCGTAATTTTCCGTGAAAAATACACAATTTTTAATTTTGTGTAAACATTTTTTTCTGAAAAACTGCACCAAATTTCTTGATTATATTTTGACCTCGGATAGCGAATATGACGCTGAAGAGAATGGTGTGGGTCACATGTTCCTTAGATTCTATTTTTTTGAAAATTGCAAAAAATTTAATTGTTTGCCGTCTTTATACAACTACAATTGTGTAGGTACAATTTATTTTCTTAATGAAATGTGTTATTCAAGAACACATCTTTAAATGTGAGATTCAATTTTTCGAAAATATAGTTTTTTTGTGTGTGTAAATTGGGCGTCAAACAGATGTCCGCTTTCAATTTCCCTCGCTTCGTGAAAGTAAAATGAGACGTGATTCCAGGCAGTTGGATGCTACGTATATTAGAATTTATGTCTTATTTCATATTTCTTTGTTCGTTTCTTACATTTGAGCTTTTATTGTACGCTTGCAAATTAATTAGAAATGATTTAAAACCTATTTGATACTCAATATTTTTTATCCGTGTAACGTGGAATGTATTTTTATTATCAAAGTATTGTTCTATTATCTTTTAAGAATTTCGCAAATCTTAATTTAGATTGTCCCAATTAGTGTTTTCTTTGTCAAAAAAATATGATTTACATGAAATATAAAAGAAAAATTGAAAAAAATTAGTACCAAAAATTTGTAGGAATTTTTATTTATTGTACGGTAATTGTATATTACCGCCGTATGCTGCTTTGGGCAACAATGTAGCGATGGATATTTGGGAAGTTCATTGTTGAACGGCGAGAAGATAAAATATGTAGCTTTTATTTACTTCTGTGAATTCCGTCGCATTGCTGGGATATGATTTAGCTGTATGAAACACAGTTTTAATTGTCAAATTTGTGTTCACATTCACTTCAAAATATTTAGTTTTCCCACCTAATGTTCAACGATTTGTAATGAGTTTTACAAAAAATGGTGGCTGAGATGTGCTAATTCAGTCAGAAATAGCGGTAAAAATAGTATTATGTATCAGTTACTAAGAGCGAGAAATTATGTTTTGTTTTAGCAGCACTAGTTAAATATAAAGGCAAATATCTTGTGTAGTGAACCGTGTCGTTTCGCAGCTTTCTTTTTTTTTATTTTAGAAACGTGAAATTGGCAAGTAAAGGAAAGGAGTAGAACCACGCGTGGGGCCGGCCCGTCGTGCCTCCCAACAGAATCAATGCCGCGGTGTCGGGCGGCGTGCGAGGGGAGGACGGAGTTTGGTCGGGCGCAGGGGTGGGGTGTGGGCGGGCCGACGCGGGCCGGAGGCGCCCGAAGCGCTCCGAGCGGCGGCCGCCGGCCACGCGGGCCCCGCGCCGCCTCACTCGTGTGCCGGGTTCCTCGGGCTGCCGCCGCCGCCGCATCTCGCTTGCCGCCCGCCCGCGCACGCTGTCTGTCTGTCTGTCCGCACGTTGTAGCTCCGTCACATACTTAGCCACCACCGTACACATACTCTATTTTGCTAGCACACTTTTTCCGAGGCTCGCTATTTTTCTGCCTGATTTTTTTTTTTCGATTCTTCTTCGTGGACCACTAGATGTAGTTGATTAGTGAGTATTTTTGTGTTACATTAAGAGTTAAGCGGTAGGTCGTGTAGAAGAGTAGGAAAGGCTGTATACATTTTGTGTAAAATATTTCGTGTGCGTAGTGTAGTTGCTGAGTGTCGTGCTGCAGTAGTTCTTTTTATATTAAGCTTTGAAGATATTTATTCACATTACCGCATTAATATTAAAAGTAGAATATTACTCCTAGTAAATAGGTAGAAATTCCTTCATTCTCTGTGTTCATTGTTTAGTGCAGAATTAGTGAAAAATATACATATTTTGAACTCAGACGTAAATAGAATTAAATAAGTGGTAATGATAGCGTTTTATCTTTGGTGTTAGAATCATATTTATCAATAGCTGCTTAGACTGCAAACCACACTTCGTGTCTTCGCACTTTGGAGTTAACGCACACATAACAATATTCCGCACCGTCACTACCGCAAAAAAATCATCCATAGACTCGTCATAAATATTGAGACGTATGCATTAACCCACTGTCATCCGAATCGGGGGCCATGCCCCGTGATCGCCCGCCTGGCCGGCGCCTGCCTCGCTGTGCAGCGCGTGCCGTCCGCCCAGTGAAGAGTGAAGCGCCCGCAGCCTCAACGCCCTTGAGCGAGACGATGCTCCACGAGGGCAACAGTGCACCGCAAACCCAGCCGCCCGCCCCCGCCCCCGCCCCCGCCCCCGGCCCCGCCCCCGCCCCCGCCACCCCACACCAGCAGCAGCAGCAGCAGCAACAGGCCATGGGCGTCGCGCCGGTGTACCCAGTCATGGTGCCTGCAGGCGTCAGCATTGCCTCCTCCTATGTAAGTGCGCCTCTCCACCTGCGCCGTCAATCCTTCAAGACTGTCTTCCTCTGGATGTGTGTGGTTTAGTTCATTTTGAGTTTTGTGTTTGGAAATTAAAAAAAAAAATAGAAAAAAAAGAGCGAATGTGAAGAAAGTTGAGCAATTTTCAGCAGTCAAAAGTGGCCATTTTAACCCCTCAGAGTTTTGGAGGTAGAATTTTTGGTTTGGAGTGTGAAAAGTTTATGTTCCAAGTGTATTTTATGGTTGATAAATGTGTACTGTGCTTTGTGTAAATATCAAGAAAGTGCCTGTCGCTTCCAATTTCCTGGATTATGTGTATCTTCAAAGTAGTTGAACGTGCACTGGTAAACAGACATATATTAATACGTTCATTTTTTTTAAATATTCTTATGGAAATAATTTGTTTATATACGATGTTATTCTTTTCACCATTTCTGTAATGTAGTTTTCAAGTTCGATTTTCGGTAATGTAATTGAATAATGAGATTCATTATTAATCCATTATTATGAATATAGCTTGTTTTTAGTATCATTTATGGCAAACTGTTACCCTTCAGTCAAACAAAAGCTTTTTAAAGAAGATATGTATGAAAATATTTCATAAGGATTCAAAATAAGTAAAGAAAACAAGGAGACAAAAACATGACTGCAACAGTACAATTTAATATGAAGGATGACTCTAAATACTCTTTACTATAATTGATAGGATGCACATAAATGTTTTTCGCGGTTTATTAATTCCTCAGAATATTAGAACATTTGACTTCCTTATGCATATACTTCCTCTAATTGTGTGTCTTTGGAACCAATTCATTCCATATCGACTACATACTACTAGCTACTACAATATACAAGTTCGTTTGGATTATTAAGACAGACTACATTCTAAATTCATACATTATAAGTTACACAACGTACTAAATCTATTTTTAAGACCTAAAGCAACCTCCAGGAAGTTCTTGCTATTCCTAAATTAAATAGTAGCCAGTATCTGATTTATATAACCAGTTTAGCGAAATAAGCTTTTCTTTTTGAAGTGAACATTATTGATATCAGTGAAATTAAAAATAATTCACGAATAGACACGAAAATATAACAGAAAAAATTACTAATTAGCTTCTTGATGACGGTCGTTGGTCGATCTGTGGACTTTTAGGTCGTAAGTAAAAATAAAATTTAAGAAAATTAAAATAATTTTCATTTTAGTTGAAAAATCGAAGACAACGATGGTCATGAATATATGTAGACTTTAAATACTATTTTCTATTGCTTTTATCCTTCCGGTTACCCTTTACTTCTCGATGGGACGCGTATTCGACCACATACTAGACACCAAGACACTTTCGGGCTCCTGTTAACTCGGGTCAGCAAAACGCAAGGCCCTTCGCGACAACACACACTAGAGAGGTAAGGGACAAACAATTATTCCCAAGGCGGGACTCGAATCCCCAAACCATGGGACCGAAGCGCTGAGTCGGTACCCGCTCTTAGCCACCTCGGCCGTCCTGACCGGCTTCAAAGTTAGCCATGACATTCTCTCAACTCTTTGTTTTCGGGTTGCGCCGCACTAGCAAGTAGCACTAAGAGCAAATTGAATTGCTCTCAGTGCAATTTGCACATTGTGAAATTTACACACGGATGCAAGAAGGTGGATATGACGTTGAGGGAGGCCAATAAAATCTTGAAGTGTCAACCGAAGGGAGAATTGAGAGGCCAAGAGGTGACCCAGACGCCGAAAGCGAGGCACTGGGGCTTCGATCTGCGTCGGGCTGCGTGGGGCTGGTGCCTGCCCCAACAAACTTGGTCGCTGTGCGGCGCGGCACGGCGCGGCCCTGCCAGGGGGGGGGGTGCTGGCTCCGTGCCAAAGGCATGGGCGCTGCCAGCTGCCGCCATGTGCGCGCAGTAGCTGTTCAAAGTAGTTGATATTGTAATTGAGAAAATGATGTACAAAATCCTACGATTTTGACACCCAAAACTATGCTTTTGATCTCAATTTTAAAATTCGTAATAAAGAATTTGATTGCAATTTTGTATAACTCGCAATATGAACAAAAACAAAGAATTCTTGATATTAAACTAAAGTAATTGAAAAGAATGCTTAACAATTTTATATTCACTACTGATGTTTAGGACATATATGACTTCCAAATAGTTAAGTAGCCAACGTGCGAAATGCCTTTCAATTTAGTCATTCGCAACTGACTTGTTAACTGACAAGGCAAATATGTGAATTAAACCTTTTCTAATTAGCATTGATATGCAATATCCTGATATTTGGTACATGAAAGAGGTGAACCGAACGCAAGAGTTCATGAATTTATCTAACAAAGCATTTGTAGCCGGTCTCGATAGACGTAGTCTCTGAGACTGGAGGGCCGTAGCTGCTTCGGCTGGAAGGGTCGCGGGTTCGAATACCGCCCCGGGAATGGATGTACGTGTGTTCATATTGTCTTTACGTGTTACTCCTAGAGTTTCCACTACAGTTTAAAAAAATCACAGTTGTCGCTACATGATCAAGATGTTAAAAACCTTTAAAAAGCGTTTCTAATGATTCATACTAAGTGGTATACTGTTATCATACTTTCTAATTTGCTTTCAAACAAGTAATATGTTGGGAAAAGTGTTCTGTTCCGGAAATCTAATTCTGTATTGGAGAATTAGTTTTTATTTCATTTTCATTATTTTACATCTTTAGATTTAAAGAATTCTGGTCTTCTTCGTTTTAATCTACAGCATCTTCTTCTTCTTCTTCATGTACGATGAATGGAAATTACAGGAATATTCTGAGATTCGTGTTTGTTTCTTAGACATCAGAAGTAAATCAGTGACGTAGCTTCAGTTGGTGCCACCTCGGGCAAAGCTAATGGTATAACCCCACCCCCCATTTAAATATAAAAATATCTATTGATGCGTAGATTATATATTATTTTTTATTTATTTATTACAATAAACAGGCAATTACGCAATTTTACATGTTTATTACAATTAGTATGTAAGATGTAGTGTTGAAGGAAAATATATAAATGGACGTCAGTAACACATTAGTTAAAATTTTTAAGATACATTTATTTTATATAATTTATAAATTTCTTGTACTTTATAAATAATACAAGCATATTTGCACATGATTTTATTGCACATTATAATATATTGCAACATTCTACGTAATTCAGAATAATTGCAATATATTTTTTAAATAATTATTCTAAAATGAAACATAACTAATCAAGAAGTTATTTACAAAGATTTTTGAAGAGATTTAAGGGCAGAAAACTTATCTATAACTTCATTAAAATCTATGCTTCTTGCAATTTTATTTTATATTGACAACAGAGCCAAATTAGATAGTCTTGATTGACACATTGTAGGTCGTAAATAAGAGTTTATAATATTTTATTTAAAGAAGATTCTTTCATATGAAGCAACAGGAACACAAATTGTAAAAAATAATTTCAAACTAAGGAAAATGTTTGGAAGGGATTCAACAAAGTCCGTTACTTTTCCTTCCTTTAGTACATTTTTTTAATCAACAGACGACAGTTTTGGATGGGGTACCAAACCGGAAGGACGTATTTTTAGTGGGAGATTTCAACAGTAGAGTAGGAAGGCTTGCGCAAGACGAAGTTGTGGGAAGATTCGCAGAAGAAGTGATAAATGGAAATAGTGAATGACTAATAGAAGTATGTGCCTAGTACAGTTTAAAAGTATGGAATGGATTTTTTAAACATAATGACATTCACAAATTCTCTTGGTCTAGAGGAACTAGTAAAACCATAATCGATTACGTTATCGGCAAACGTAACAACAAAATTATGGTGGAAGATGTTCGAGTCTGTAGAGAAGCCCAGTGCAACTCAGACCATTATTTATTGAAATCAAAATTTTATGTCCCCTATGTAAACAAGACACAGCAATCGGAAATTCTTGTCGCATCCAGTACCATAGAAGAAGAAGAATACAAAATGTGTTTGCTTGAAGATCCATCTTTATCCTTCCTATGCGAGCTCAGGTTCAGTAAGAAACTGTTAGAAGTGAACCAAACAACTACTCAAACACTCTACGATGAAATTGTAGATGCCGTACATCAAGCAGCTTATGAGAGCTTCGGAGAAATAGAATATTCTGGTAGCAAAGGAATAGGTGACTGATGGTGGAATAATTCTTTGGCCGGGAAAGTGAGACACAAGAAAATTACTTATAATATATAGTCAAGCACCCAAGATATGAAGACAGAATACAGTATCGTCAAATTAGTAGAGAAGTTAAACAGGAGATAAGAAAAGCAAAAAACGAAGCATGGAAAAGGGTATGTGAAGATGTAGAACAGAGTATAGGCAATGCCAGATCAAAGAACGCATGGAAAATAATAAAGAACCTCAGACAAAATGAAAAGCAAAATTCAGCACTACAACCTATACGTATAGTTCAATTTAAAATATATTACGAAGAACTTTTGAAAGAAAATAGGCCCTCATTTAATAACACATATAACGTAGATCTTGAGAAACCGCATGATATGGAATACATTACAGTAAGAGAGACTGAAAAAACAATATAGAGATGTAAAAATGGAAAAGCATCCAGTCCGGGATTGGTAAACATTGAATTGTTGAAGCATGGCTCAAATGTATTATTGGATCTTCTTACTGACTGTACAATAGATGTTTAATGGGAGAAGAATTACTAAAGGACTTCGGAAAAGGATATATCTGTAACATCTACCAGAAAGGTGATAGTAAACAGTGTGCAAACTAAAGAGATATAACTGTCCTTAGCAGCATTACCCGAGTGTATGAGAAAATATTAAAAACCCGACTGGAAAGAGACCTCATTGATGTCGAGGAACAGAGCTGCTTCCGAGCGGGGCGCTCATGTATTGATAACGTCTTTAGTATTAGACAGGTAATCGACAAACGCCTCGCCCATAAGTTGGAGACGCACCTTGTGTTTATGGATCTGCGTAAGGCCTATGACACTGTTCCATTATGTAGGCTCTGGATGGCAACGGAGAAACAAAATGGAAATACACAATTGATTTCAGCCGTTAAAGATTTTTACAGTGATAATACGAGCCAAATAAAATTAAGGAGAAACGTTTCAGCACAATTTTCAATAAACAGAGGTTTACGACAGGGGTGCTGTGTAGCCCCGAATTTGTTTAAGATATATTTGGATGAAGCCCTGAGAAGATGGAGGAAGAAATGTAGTAATATGGGTATTAAAATTGGTGATTATGTTATTCTCTCTACACTTCGCAGATGATCAGGTGGTGTTCTCTATTCGATGCTCTCTATTCGAAATGCGACGGAAATTATATGAAGGGTACACGTGAATGGAGTTTAGAAATTAACTTTAACAAGACTGAGTATATGGTTGTAGGGGAAAGTGTTAAAGGTCTGAAACTGGATGATGGTTCGGAAGTAAAACCCTGTGAAAATTTCACATACCTGGGTGCAGAAATAAATGCAAATGGAGGCAGTTCGCAAGATATTAGAAACATAATTGCAAAAGGTAGAGTGACTATAAGACAACTACATCCACTGATATGGAAAGATAAATTAAGTAAGAATGTAAAGAGAAAATTGTATAAGACTGTTGTAGAGAATATTGGGCTTTATGGGTCTGAGATATGGGAAGTAACCAAAAACTTGACAGCAATGGAAAGGACTTCTGGCGCCGAAGTTGCAGATGATTTTAATGGATAAAATTAAGAAGAAGAAATAAGACGTAAAGCGGAAGTAAGTTTTGATATAATTGACACCATAGAAGTGAAAAGACTAAAATGATATGGACACATGCAAAGAATGAACGAAGAACGCTGGACCAAAATATTGTGGAAATGGCAATCAGCTATCCATTGAAGAAGAGGAAGACCTAGACTTACATGAGGATTAGAGGTAATGATGAAAAGAGGATTGAATATTGAAGGCTACATCAATAGAGAGATATGGAGGCTGGGATGCGAGAGGCACCCTAGGGTGTAATATAACTCGCCATACTTACTACAACTACAAAGTCCCACTCTTCAATAAAATTTTCAACAGTAATAGGCTTAATGTGGTTAATAAAATTAAGCTTGTATAGGAAGCTAAAAAACATGTTCTTTTTGTTTATAGAAAGAACTCAGAGTAAATTGATTTAAATCCGGCGAAAACATGTTTTTTACACTTCAATTACGATTTTCAATATAAAATTATTATCCCCGGGGGCAGATTTGCATATCTCATTCCATTACCCCCCTCTGGAAGTACTTTACATCAAGCCCCGGGGACATTTTCAAAAATTGTTCCAAATTTTTCTTTAAATTTCTTGCAAGAATAGATACACTTACTTCTAGCTATTTGTATACGTGATTATATACTTTGTGGGAACGTGCTTCAAATGACGTTAAATGAAGTTTTTCGAAAACACAAAAATTCCTGTGAAAAAGAGCTTCAAATTTCGCATTTACATTAGAGTTTAAACAATGTTTTCTTAAAACCGACGCGAAATTTGTCAACAAAAATTTCCATATAGGACAAGGTTTACTCTTCTTTAATATTTTGAAAGTAATATTTCGAATCTTCTGTTAGGAAATAGAAAACTTGAGAAAATTTCAAAAAATATCTTTGGGCGGCGACAGTCTGGTGGCAGGAGGATGAGGCAAGATCGTAAAGTTAGTGCAGACAAGGAAACTAACTAGTACGATAAAATCTGTACCATTCTCTGGCACCACTTGTTTAAAAAATTCTGTCCGTCTTTCTGTCCGTTTGTCTTCCGTCAGTTCGCGTTCCATCCGTCCGTTAGCCCGTTGCGTCGGTCCGTTCCTCCGCCGTCTGTTCGTCCGTTTGTTTGTGAACACCTAAACCATACATAGAAATTTTTCAAAAATGAATATTTCCCGATCGATCTGGGTCGACTATTGTAAGCTATTGTGGAAGAAGTGCCGCTATTTTAAAAAAATATTCTATGTTTTTATCAAATGAATATATACTTTACATGAAGCCCCTGCAACATTTTCAAAATTGTCTCAAAAATGGTTCCAAATTCTTCTTTAATTTTTTTTGTAAGAATAGAGTACAATACACTGATAAAGGTGTTATTGATCCGATTTTCACTGTTAACTCTGAATTTCCGCAAGTTTTACAGGCTTGAATTTTTTCGACATACTTCTATATTTTCTATAACTACAAACTTCAAGATGGAGATTTTTCCTTACATTTTTATTTCTTTCAATAAGGCCGTGTACATTTTTTGAAATTTTTTGTGGTTTTCGAGGAATATTGCATGTAATATGTGCAATTTAAGTAATAACAAGATTTTCTAAAATGCGGCTCCCAATATTTTTCTTTAAACTTTAAGCTCGATGTACTACAATTAAATAAATACAATTTTGCTATTTTTTTTTTTTTTCACATTTGTTCACATAATTACATTTATGAGTACATATGCAATAAATGATATCTTTTAAAGTTTTAGGGTAAACTTAAATTTTTTCTGTGAAATCATGCTCAAAATCCCGCGTTTTCAGAAATGATTAAACGCAATTTTACATTCAAAAACGTCTCCCAATTTTTTCTTCAAACTTTTCGTACGGATATTTGCACAGTTTAAGGTGACGTAAATGTATTTTTTAATTCTTTTGTTTTAAAAATTACACAAATATAATTGTTTTTAAATGTATCTCACACCGTTAATATGCTCATTTCCAGCGTTTTGTGTACAGTATTGCATTTGCGAAAGTGCTTCAAATGACTTTAAATGAAGTTTTTTCGAAAACAAAAGTTTCCTGTGGAAAATATATTAAAATTGCCCATTTACATTAGAGTTTTAACGATTTTTTCTTAAAACCGATTCCAATTTTGCCAATGACAATTTTCATATAAGACAACGTTTTACTCTTCTTTAATATTTTAAAAGTAATATTTCGAAACTTCTGTTAGGAAACAGAAAACGTGAGAAAATTTCAAAAACATGTCTGAGCGGGGTTGGATTATTGCTGGCAGGAGGATGGAACAAGACCGTTAAGTTTGTCCTGACCAAATAAATTAGAAAACCTACTAGTACGACCGGGAGCGGTTGCTCAGTGCATCATCAATTGACGTCATTGCAGCGCCTCTGACCGAGAGGTCCAAGGTTCGAGTCCTGACGGCGGCAAGATTTTCGACACTAGCTTTTCAGCTAGGACGAATTCAGTGGCTGTTTGGAAGAAAATTCTAGCGGCCGACTGCTCTGATCGGTAGTTTTCCGTGGTTTCTGTGATCAACACCAGGCGAATGCCGGAGCAATACCCTAACAAACGGGCCACGGAACGCGCGCGATCTTTCCTTCCTCTTCCTTGTCGTATCCTCTCCCCTTACACACACACACACACACACACACACACACACACACTATCATGCACTCCACTAACACATTCCGGGAGACCGGTCGGGAGCGTAGAGCTTGTCCCGGCTGGGACGCAGCCCCGCTGGTGGGAGAGTCTTGGTTAAGGGGAAACCCCAGTAGTCGACGGTAGGTCGGTACCGGATCTCTCCATCCAGCGGGGGAAGATCACCGCCATCTCCCGAGGAAAACATGCACTACACTAACGGGACTAATGACCAAACTAGTTTGTTTTATTAATTTCAGTGGTTAGGTTCTAGCCTCACCTTTCCAACTATGGTCACCATTTACGGCCACCCAAAGAATAATTTTCACATTTTCTCAACTTTTCAGTCCACTAAAGGTATAACTGAAATATGACTTAGAATATTAGTATATAAGAGAAAAACCTCCCCCTATAGTGCCATTTTCATTTTAACAAATTGATATATTTTAGAGAAAATGTCGTGTAAGTGTTTCTTTAAAAGCAAAATTTGAAGTTCTATTAAACGGAAACATTTGATTTTACGACAGAATTCATTGGATACTATTTAATTGAAGCTCTTGTATTTATTAATACAATAATTTAGATGAACCGTAGGTAATGTAAATATTAACAGCGTGAGAAATAATTTCAAAAATCATTAGCGTAATTTTTGAACAAATAACAACAAAAGAATGCATAAAAGTGGCATTTATGTTATCAGTACCCGTAGTCATCCGTTCATGTAGCACCATCCATTCAAAACATTTAAAGAAAAAATTAGAGCCGTTTTCAAGAAAGAGGCGTTTGAGGGATTCCAGAACTGCGGAAGATAATTTTCACAGAAAAATTTTTTCGAGAAATCATTTGAAGCACATGTAACTATAAATTTACCTATGAATACAAGTCGCAAATGTCGTTAAATTAAAATTATGTAACCAGGAGCGGTAGCTCAGTGCATCAACTGATGTCACTGCAACGCCTTGACCAGGAGGTCCTAGCTTCGAGTCCTGACGGCGGCAGGTTTATCGACACTAGTTTTTCAGCTAGGTCGAATTCAGTGGCTGTCTGGAGGAGTATTCTAGCGGCCGACTGCTCTGATCGGTAGTTTTCTGTGGTTTCTCCGATCAACACCAGGCGAATGCCGGAGCAGTACCCTACCAAACGGGCCACGGGCCACGCGCGATCGGTCCTTCCTCTTCCTTGTTCTCGATCGCGCGATCGATTTTTCGGTATAAAGAACCCACAAAACATGGATTCTGACTGCACTACGTGTTGGAGGATTTTTTATCTAATTTTTGCTATTCTGTAGAATCACTAGTTTAATTTCTCAATGTGTCATTGATATAGTTTATAGTGAACGTCATAATATCATTGTACCAAAGGAGGGAAGTCTGTTGTATAGGATGCAGTGGGTATTTCGTCTATTGATGACAGTGCAGAAGAAATTGAAAAGACGTAAAAACAGTCCTACTGGTAAATCTCTATGTATTCATTTCTCCACACGGAGTAGGTAGAAACGTCTGTATGTCTGTCTGTCTGTCTGTTCGTCCGTCATTTTGTCTGTCTGCTCGTCTATTTGTGGACAACGCTGGCGGCTAAACCTTTCAACCGATTTTCTCCAAAATTGATATTCCCTGATAGATCTCGCTGATGTCGCGGCTCCTTAAATTTGAAACCGATATTTTAATTTTGAAAACTGCTTTACGTGATGCTCCTGGGAAATTTTCAATATTTTCGACAAAAAAAAAAGGCTCCATCGTTTTCGATCAAATTTTGTTGTTGACGTGTGTGACGGAAGTTTGGTATGAAGAACGTTTACGAGGGTACAGATCTCATGTTCGTTTAAAAGTTTGATTTTCCGCAAATTGCAAAAGTTCAGAATTTTTTCGGAGTCTTCCTACAACTAAAGTATTAAAGATAGAGATTTTTCCCTTAATGAAATATGCTCCTTAAAGATATCTTTTCAAATAAGGTCATGTTCAGTTCGAGAATATGAGTACTTTTCGCGTAATGTTGCGTGAAAATACGGGCGAGAAAGTACGTGCTGTTTTAGCATCACTAGTTTTTGTCGTAGCCTTAGTAGACATACGCCTCTTTGCTTCATCCATAGGTCGCTAGTAATATTGTCACTCTCACGTGCGTTTCGAACCCTTGGCGGCTGACGTGGCAATTCAGTCACACTGGTAGGGACATGGAGTCCCAGGGACTCATGACATGTTTTTACAAATATAACTGTATGGATTTGTACTTCGAAGTGAAGAACATTGAACCTTACGATAAATGATTACTAAAGAATGTATTGCTCATTATATATTTGTTAATAAGTTATCTAATGAGGGAATATCATGTGATTAGGAATGGTTGAATAAAATTAAGCAGACCTTTAATTTAACGAATTTATCTTTATAATAAAAATTTGATTGAATATTAAAAAAAATGTATTAATGAAAATACTATTACTCTAGAACTGAAAATTAACAACAAAAATGTTACTAGCGGAAACTATAAAATTGTGACTCAAGTTTGTTTAGTCATCTTTTCTGTACAATTCATTGCACACTGTTTATTCTTTCCATAATAGTATTTTGCATTCTGAGGTATTTCTTATTCGGGTTCTTCATTCTCAAGAAATTCCTATTCATTCCCCAGATTCTAAACAAGATTCTCCGTATGATGATGAGTCACGCTCACTTTCAGGTCGATAATTCAAAGGTTCTCTCACATCTGTGTACATTTACTCCACACTTTGCGCAATATTTTCTTCAAACTCATGGTCATTAATATTCATACATTCACTTAACAAACTAGACTTTTTTTTGTACATTTCACTTTCTTCAGAGATTTCACAGAACTAATTCTACAAATTTGCAAAGTGCGAGACGCCCTCAATAAGAGGTACACTGCTTCTGACGTGGATTCCCTAGGTTTCCTGCGCGTCAACAAAGGCTGATAATTTTCCTGAAAAGCATTCCACAACAGTAAGCCGCGAACTATTACTTAAAATTGCAGAAGGAAAAGGTACAAGAAGAATCCAGGTTATAGAAAAACATATATGCATGTATTAAAAGTTTCGCGAAGTCGGAGGAGTTCCAGCGACTCAAAGTCGGTGGCAGAGGGTTAATCATAGTTTGGGTTGCCGGACAGATAAGGATAACTCTTACGCTTCTGTGAAGGAAATGCAATATCAACAAAGAATACACACACACACATTGATGAACAAAAAAACATGAAATTAATTATCTTAAAGAAGAAAATCGTGAGAATTTAGAAGGATACTTTCTCGAGAAATTTTCTTTTACCAGGATTATAATTGACAATTTTCTTTAGGAAAATTACAAAATGGCACATGCGCGGCCATGCAAAGTGATACAATTGGCAATCATAGAATCGTTTTTGAGTAATTAATCAAAAGTCTTTCTTTGATTCTATCTTAGAATTGCCCAAAACAAAATAACCATTGCTTGGTTCAAAAAACAAAACCAACACGTCACCCAGCTGCCTGGAAGGCGGCGTCCTTCGCAGGCCCTTGCGATGTCGGGCTGGAGAGGGCTAGCACCCCAGGCAGGGAGCAGACGGCCCAGGGCGCCCGAGTGAATCGCCAGGCGCGTAGAGTTTCCTTCAAAAGCAGTCTTCATAGATCATCGACGCACAACACTTCTTTCGTTAAATTACACACTCTTCACTAACCAGTCTTTAATGAGAGTCGCAAGTTATGATAGTTCTCGGAACGATCAGAACTTTCAATGTAGCAGAAATTTTGCTCGATTCTCCAACATTAAATTTAATAAAATGAACTCGCACGAACGTAAAGATACCGAGCGGTCAAGCTTATGGTGAGGCAATGTAGTCCATGAACCAAGAGAAATAAAGTTCAATTGGACATGATAATGACACGATAAATGACACGATAACCACTGACGCGCAAATCCATGTAGCAAGCAATACATTCGCCCGGGCGCTATATTGCAGCCCGGCGAGCTACACCTAAACTATACTTCGATTTGTTTAACGTGGCGCCTCAAGGCCACGGGTTGCATGAAGAGGGGGACACTCTCATCCAATCGTGAGCTTCCTTACGATTTAAATTTTTAGTATTGGAGCTAACGATTGGATGACAATGTCCCCGTCTCTTCCAGCTCGTGATATTGAGGCGCCACGTTAACTAAATCAAGGTATAGTATATTCGTGTCACTTGCTCCTCTATGCTGTTTCCATCGAAGCCTCAATTCCCACTCTCTGATTTGATTCTGAGCTCTGGTTGGTTAAAGCCTATTGCGTCTTAATAATTTTCCACCAATCACACTTCGCTTCTGGAAGGTTCTAGAAGTAGAATTTTCCATTCAATGCTTTCTGTCTCTCATTGTGGACGCAAAGTTAGAAAGTGCAGCTGCGAGCCCGTGGGCGTCTGAGCTGATTAATTTAATTTTATGTTTTTCAAAAGGAGTCTCTGATGCTACGAGCAAACTGCTTGTTTAAAAGCTGCGCCCAGCTAGAATGGAGTGGGGTGGGTCGGCTGTAAGGGTGCGTCAGGTGGGTGTGAAAGCTAGCTGTTTATGTCCGGCGCCGTCTCGCGTGGGGTGGATCCCAAGTCGTTACAAGGGTCATGTTCTGACCAAAGACGCGAAGGGGGCGGGGGGATGGGGCTTGATAGAACTCGCACCACAGCGTAAAAATTATACTCCGCCTTTGGAGATGACGATATCTGTTTCACAAAATCGTACATGGAGGCTGCTTAAACGTAGGGAAAGGGCAACCCGCCCGAGACGAAAGGAGGCGATGCGGGGCGGGGCGGGGCCGGGCAGGGCAGAGTGCAAAGGGGGGAGGGGGAGGGGGCGGGGCGCGGAGCGGAGCCACATCGATCTCGCAGAGACGGCTGCAGCGGTGGATGCTGGCGCGGGCTGCAACGCCGACTGCGCGTGCGACGATTGAGTGCCCCACGGCCTGCGCTGCGAAGCAGCTCTACTGAACGCCTTCGGGCACGTTCACACTTTCCTGATGCTGAGAAATTGATTTATAAATATTCATTTTCTCAGTTTACTATTTACAATAATTTAATGCATTCGAAAGTCAGGAAAGCTACATGAAAGTTCAAGGTCAAGATGGTTCTTCAATTTCAAGGAAGGGAAACACTTTGAGTCGGGCGGTGACAGAGATTACTAAGGCAGTAGTGTCGTAGTGATCTCGGATCGAAGGGTCGCAGGTTCGAGTCCCGCCTCGGGCATGGTTGTGGTTGTGTTTCTGTTCGTCCTTTCATCACTTATCATCTCCATTTCGTTTCATCTTCATAGTTACCAGAACGTTAACTCCAATAGTGGTCGCTAATGACCTAGACGTTGATGTGACCTTAAATAACCAAAGAAGAAGAAAAAAATCTTTGAAAGCGAGTAGCATTTGATATCAGCACTGGATTGATGATTTAATGGAGATTTATCTCATAAATATTTCTGGAGGAACGAGAATGTCTACGAGATAAATTTTGTCGCTGGAGTGACAGCTCCAATGTCTGCAAAAAAGGGAACACGATGTATACCATGAGTAATGGAAAGTAAAACTGTTCAGAGCTACTTAATAACCGCACAAGAGCACAACTTTACTTGAGTTATAGAATGAAAAATAGAGACCTCAGCAACATTCTAAACCACATTTTGACCCTGGGTGTTTGTAGACTACAAATGACTGTTTTTAATGATCTATTACGTTTCATATCAATCCAAGTTTATTTTTTTTTTAAAGACTTAAATCACGTCCATCTTTATTTTAATTCGCTTACTGTTGAAATTACCATATTAAATCTAGTCATGTTTAAATTTTTTAAATCAGATAATTGGAGATTTATTCCTGCCTCGACTAATCAATGAAACTAAATTTCACAGAAACGTATTAGTAGAGCCCGGAAGTTTGGCAAACTGCCTTTTGTAATTCTTACTCTTTCACAACTTTTAACAATAGCAATTACTTGATAGTAGTTCTGGAGTTGTTTTACTGATTCTCGTGCTGTTTTTTTTTAAATGTTGACTTATTTTGCCTATTTTTGCCATTTTGTTTAATTTTTGTATTTTATTTATACCTTTTACGTCATTATTTTGCTTTTATCTCCTACCACCGAACCGGGAGCGGTAGCTCAGTTCATCAACTGATGTCACTGCTGCGCCTCTGACCGGGAGGTCCTAGGTTCCAGACCTGACGGCGGCAGGATTTTTGGCACTAGCTCTTCAGCTAGGTCGAATTCAGTCGCTGTCTGAAGAGAATTTAGCGGCCGGCTGACTGATCGGTAGTTTCGTGGTTTCTCGATCAAACCAGGCGAATGTCAGCAGTACCTAACAACGGGCCACGGACCCGTGCGATCTTTCCTTCCTCTTGTCCTATCTATCTTACACACACAGAACATTAACATGCACCACTCACTACATATTCCGGGAAGCCGGACGAGCTTAGAGCTTGTCCTAGCTGGTGGTGCCAGCTGGTGGAGATCCTGGTTAGGGAAACCCACTAGCCGACGAGATCGGCGCTGATTCGTCATCCAGCGGGAAGAGGTTCTTTGAAGCTGTGTTAAAAATCTAAATGAAAATCTAAGATTTGGGGAAAAAAAAAAATCCTGACCGATTCGATCAAGCTTGATGTAAATATCTGCAAGACTGGAGAATAGAAAAGCTCGGTCACGTTTTGTTTTTCTCTAGAAGAGAGGTTCTTTGAAGCTGTGTTAAAAATCTAAATGAAAATGGAAGATGATACCAGTCTAGATTTATGATTTTTTCATAGTCGCTCACGAGGAATCGTATCCTACTTTTGAGTATGGCCTCCAATCCCTTATGAGGACAGCTTTCTGTGTACGATATAACCTTATCAGTGCTAGCGATTACAAAAGTGCGAAGAACGAAAAATATAATTGTTTTACTGATGCCTTTGCAAAGATTCAAAAGGGAGTTCACGAACAATTTAATTTCGAAGAGACAGCGTCGTGAGTAAAACAAATTCGTAGCCATCATACCGGATGGTTTTGTCTTTGTGAAACCAAGATTACAAAGAAAACATAGTTACATAGAAAACGTCCCTACACGTTAATTTTAGAATTAGAATAAATATGTGATTAACTTTAATTATGATTTTTTACTATAAGTCTTTTAAATGTGATTTTCCATTGTTTATGTTATATTTTTGCATCCCAACTTTAGCTAGAATAATTGCCCTTTTTAAGCATATTTTAATAAAAAAGCTAGTGATGCTACAGAATGGCACAGGGGTCATTCCATACAAAATTTTAGTCTTTTGAAGGGTAGGTTTTTCAATGTTTTTCATATTTCAGTATTTGATTAACATATCAATAGTAGTGACATGCCATATTGTAAGACTCCTAGCTTGAAAGGATTGGTTGCAATAATGAGAGAAATATTCAGGTACTGCATTTTGCAAGACTTAATACTCATAATACTTTAATACTCATAATAAATACCGTTTTTCGTAAAAGAACAAGCGAAGTACCAATTTAAAGTTGATACATATACTTTCAAATGGATGTAAATTAATGGACATTATTGTTAAAAATACTCGTAAAAATTGATGTAAAATTTCAACAAATATTAATAATGAAAATGCAATGTTTCGAATAAAATTAATTTTTTCCTACAAATATATCATCAGGTGATTTATCCATGGTTCAAGTTACATCGAGGGACTACTTCAGTTATATTATAAAATAACTAATATCGGCATTGTTTGTCTTTAAGGGCCATAATCGCTTGCACTCGAGCTGCTGTATCCAACGGTAGACCCGAGTGTGTGACGGGCGCTTTGGGATCTCTGCAGGTCGGGTACAACGGTATAAGGAAGGCTGAGAGGCTATCACATGTCTTTCTTCATGACACTTTCATCACTGAGCCTTTTTTGTCTTGGGAATTTCGTTGTTGGGGAGCTTGCTTGGGTCAAACTCTGGCCATTGAGCGACTAAGTTGTATTCATTCTGATCGAAGTATGTACTGAATAGTGTAAACATTGCACGCTATGAGCTTTATTTAAAATGTCGAAATCAAAAGAAAGGTGGAATACTTTTAGGAATGTTAATGTTTGTAATGTATGTTTGTGTGTGCGTTATTTGCAAAAACATCAAATTAATGCACGCAAGTGTACAATCCATCATCGGCAACATTAATAATCTTGTTTCAAAAATTATGTGTAACAATCCTTTATTAAAATGCTATAGAAACACGTGTGAAAAGTATTCAGATATTTCAAATATTCGTGACACGTTATTAATAGAGGAATGTTGCAATTTATTTAAATATAATTTCCTCCACTCCTAATTTTTTAAACAATTTTTGATACCTCATTTGTTTAAAACCGTTCTCTGGAGCCGATAAGGAAGGACATACAATATCGGCTCTGTTCAGCTTTAATATATATGATGATGCTATTTCATCGATGTTCAGTACCGAGAATATCTCATGTAATAAAAGTGCAAAAAAATATTGCGCCTCCTTTTTCCCAATTGCCAACATTCTAATGAACTAGATCACTATGACCCGAAGGAGTACGAGTGTTTTGTAGTTTCAAGGAGTACAGGAAGGTTAATGCGTTTGTGCCTGAAGCATCCCAGTCATCAGATCGTGAAACAAGATTAGGTCCAATTAAGAAGCATATCAGACTTTTCATCATGACTTTTCGAATATCTCTTGTGGGCGTGTTTAGCAGGGTTGAGAGGTTGCTTTGCTCCCCATCGAGCTTTGCATGTGAAATCGTAGACTGTAGCTTCGGGGAGGGGCGGGGCGAGAGGCTTTTGGCATCAACTCCGGAGGCAGGGAAAGGGGACTCGTGCGTTTTGTGAGGAAGGGGGGTGGGAGGACGAGAACAAAAGCGGAGTGCGACCCGCATGGAATGCCGCACTGCGCTCCGTCATCTATTACACTGCAATGCGTCGCACTCCTCATGTGATCGCGTGGCATTACGACTGTTCTTTACGACTGTAAAAGTTGTGATCTACTTCTGATTTCCAGCTTCCTGCTTAGCCATAGCAAAACCAAAGTATAAGGAGTCCCGTGTATTATCAAGAGGGGATGGGGGTGAGTGCTCCGGAGTCCACCGTTTAAAAGTTTTTAAATTGAAGTTTTGATAAATTGACATAACTAATAATATACATGTACGTAATTTTGTATCACGTTTAAAGGACATTAAGAAGAAACAGTACAAAATTGCAACATTTGAAAATGTATACAATTTTTCCATCTTTTTCCTCTCTAAAGCGGGGAAGATATCCTCCAGTTCCTGGGCCAAAAACTAAGAATTACAACTTTATTTATTTAACATTAAACAATGTTATAACAATTCATAATTAACAAATATATAAACAATTAACATTCTATAAACTATTACAAAATGTGCGTTAAACAGTCGGCAAGGCTCCGTGAATGGTGCTTGAGATCATTTTAAAACAGCAGTTTGACAGGAGTTACAAATTAATTGACAATAGTGCCATTGTTGCTAAAAATCTAAATCTTGTCTTCACCATTCTCGACCAGAAAACTCCACTCATAATATCTATACACACACTCACACACATTCGTTACAGCTAATACTAATTGCAGGCCAAATAGTCCGTCACTCATAGATCACACATCCTACCACCTCATATAAACAGTCTCTCACACAATCCGCTAATCCTCACCACACTTCGCCTCACCACACGCCACCTCACCACACTCCACTCACCCACTCCACCTCACCTCACCACTCCACCTCAACACCTCCGCCTCACACTGCTCACTCCGCCTCACACCTCCACCCTCACCACACTCCACCTCACCACACTCCGCCTCACCACACTCCGCCTCACCACACTCCGCCTCACCACACTCCGCCTCACCACACGCACACCGCCTCACACACCCGCCTCACACACCGCCTACACCTCACACTCTCACCTCACTCACACTCCGCCTCCACCTCACCACTCCGCCCACATCACCTCCACACTCCTCACACCTCGCCTCACCCACCTCACTGCCTCCACCCCTCCCACGCTACCCCTTCAACCGCTCACTTCATTCTCAGCCATTCTGCTCACCCACGCCTCAACACTGTCTGCTCTCCACGTCGCTTTCCCAATTCGACTAACCTACCAATATGTGTATGTTTTGCGTAATTTAGCGTCACAAAAAAAGAATTCTTAAATTAAAAAAAAATATTCGAATTTGTACAGAAACGGCTGTCAATTTTTTCGTTAATTTTTTTCCCGTATGTAGCAAATAATGGTAAAGAACGTGTAAAGACGTTAATTTTTTCCCGTATGTAGCAAATAATGGTAAAGAACGTGGTGCAGGTTCAGTTTTCTACCCACACTGTACTTTCGAAAAATGGAAAGAACGTGGAAATGGTAAATTCGAATTTCCGGCGATTCGGTTGTCGCAGTGACAATATATAATAACAATGCCGTCGCGTCATATAGTGTCAATATATAATAACCTTAATTTAAATTAGCCCAATTAGGTTTCCTCCTTTAAGAATGCTATTTAAATGTAATATGAAAGAAAAATGCAGCGATGGATATTTTACTGTTACAATGGTTTTTACATTCAATAAAATAGTATATTCAACTTGAGTAAAGTCAGGATGAGTATGTATATATGTGTGTATATATATATATATATATATATATATACACACACACACACACACACACAAACACACACACACACTCACTGATGCATAAGGTAATGATATCGTAGTTTCGAATGTATTCATAATGGGATTTCCTGGAAGGCATTTAGATCTGAATGTTCATTTTATTTGTGAAATTATTCTTGCTTATCTGTATCAAGTGCTGGAAATGAAATAAATGTTTATAATAGCATTTGTTACTGTACTATTTCTTTTATTTTAACGTTTTCATAAAACTAACGTTTGATGTTGGTCAAATTTGAAGAAGTTGGCACAAATGAATCGTTTTAGCGGGCTTTCGGCTTTGTTCCTTTCCGCGGCATCGATAACTTTAAATGTCTGACTGGAGACATTTATTACGAAGAGACAAATTTGGTTTGTGTATTGTTATAAGTTTTCATTTAAAAGAAAATGAAAAAAAGAACTTAGAACACTCATGGAGACCAAAAACCACAACAATGAAAACTGAAAATATTCCATTAGTGGCAAAAGCGGCTTTCTTTTCGCAAGAATTTTTAAGAAAATGTGTGTCCATTTTTGTCAGCGTCCACTGCCGCATGCGTGCATTGTTCCAGCGCCCCTTGACTGAGATGTGTTGTTGTAGACAGAAATTGAGGTATAATAATATTACTAAACTTACTAGGGAAATTAAGTGAATAGTAGATCCTTAATTTCGTCAGAATTTTCAGAACTAATTGGGAATGATCAATAGGAATAGAATTAGATGATAACCCAAAACAAGTTGCTCCTTTCCGAGGCAAGTGATCTTTATGCATTATTGTGAATATTAGCTAAAATAGTAAAACATGTAGCTGTACTAAACTCTAACTATTCGCATCATCAATACAGTAAAATATTTTTTACGGTGATTATAATTTTGAAAATGCAATTGTGACATACCAATGTGAGGACAGGTTTATTACAGTATATTTGTGGTAAATGGCGAAATGGTTAGCAATATAGCATATGGCGCCTTAGTAACGCGCGCTGGTTGTTGTCAGGATAAACAAACATTCATCTGACCGTGGAGGTGCGATGCAAGTAGGGAAATATAAAGATTTGGGGATTGTTGAAGAAGCGTCGACTGATTATTAAACGAGTTTAGTGATTTTGTAGAAATAAAAGAGGCGAGGCTTGTGGGTTGTAAAAGGGAGGATAAGATTCAGTCGGTCGCATGTCGACGGTGAGCAGTTCGCTCAAATAGATTAATTTGTGCATGTTAGGACTTATAAAATTTCGGGTTACAATGCGTGTTGACTCTTGAAATATTTTCGTGTGGTGAGCGAATCGGACTTGAGGACATATTCGACTCTGAATATTTCGTGGCAGAACCAGAAGTGACTGGATATTCTAAGCTTTAGGAACGTGTCGAGTTCGAATATTTTGCTTGCATCAAAATAAGACTTGAGTTTTTTTGAGTGAACTCTAATCTTCTTGAACTTATAAATGTATGCGGTTTACAACGATACGACTTGTCATATTTCTTGCTATGAACGGAAGATAGAACTGAGAGATTTGTTTTGGTGATTGAAGTGATTTTGCGTACCGCAAAAGCACTGATATTTATACAATGAGAACGGGCATCAGACATAATATAGTGGAGATGGAACAAATATTTGAGCGGTGCGAAGCGGTGAATCGGCTGTGTTCGTTTTTAAAGAAGAGCAGTAGATTCGTGGTAATTGGACTTCTGGACTTCGGAGCTTCAAAAAAGGAAGGGAAGGCGTTTATTCGAGGAACCACCAATCAAGAGCACGTGAAGACCATAATCGCCGTATAAGGTTCGAACCAGGATATGACTAAGAACAAGGATATGACTAATCAATGTAAATTTTACACATTTTTAATTTGCTACATTGATAGAAATAAACATTATGTTTCTCTTGAAAGAAAGATAAAATGATTTTCATTGGCCAATTCAAGCTAATAAGTAGCTAGATCAAATCTCTGTTTTCAGATTCCTCGCCATTCTGTATAGATGGCAGATCAGGTAATCGGCTATTAATAGATAATAGCGATTATTTCTGACGTGACCCATCGACCCAACTAGCGGGATAATATTCAGTTTTTTATCAGAGTAATAATAGTTAAAATATTATCGTAACCTTTTTCCTGGCGCCCATGTCATTAGAAATTTGGAAACGGGTTACGACGAATCGCCCAATAATTGTAGCAGTTAGGGGTATGTTTCACAATATTTTTAGTTCTTATCCCGTATGGAGGTAACATACAAGGCCATTAGATGTTGGGAATTTTTGAAGGGGTGTATAACATTATCAACTGGTACGATTCATCGGTAAGTCCAATGAACACTATAAGAACACATTTGAACAAATTACGTATGAAGGAAATGAAGTATGAAAGAAATTTTCAACACATGGAAATTCTTTTAAAACTATACTGGTCGGCGACACCAAGTTCAACTAAGTTATTCGTAGTACTTTGGAAAGAATAACTGCCTTGGAGCTTGTAATGTTCGAGTGGCTACGTCTAAGATCAAATTGCTTAAAAGTTAAATGTCCAAAAAACCACACGACCAATTCCAACCATCCTGGAATACAGTGACCTGCAGCTATTAAGCGAGGTTCTCACGTTTTCCGAAGGGTACGCTTCATCGTCTCGAACTCCGCAGCTCTAGGATTGCGTCTGAAAGGCAGTCTACTACAGGAGTTGGAGAAAGAAGAGTAAACTGTGCTTGGGGCGGAAGTTCGATTCCGAAAGTTGCGCGAGAGCGATCGTGGGCGGTGGCCGCCCGCGGGGCCGCCGCAGCCGCCCGGGGCGATCGCTCTCTGCCTCGAGGCGCGCCCCCCGCCCCGCACCCTTCCATCACCCGCCCCCGCCCCCGACCACGACGCCGCACCCCGCGCCCCGGGCCCCCCACCCCTCGCCCCGCACCCCTTCCATCACCCGCCCCTGCCCCCGCCCCCGCCCTCGATCACGACGCCGCACCCCGCGCCCCCCACCCCTCGCCCCGCACCCCTTCCATCACCCGCCCCCGCCCCCGACCACGATGTCGCACCCCGCGCCGCGCACCCCGCGCCCCGCACCCCGCGCCCCGCCCCCTTCCACCCCCCGCTCCCGCCCCCCGTCCCGCCCACGACGCCGCATCACGCCGACATTCATCTTCCACGCGGCGATATAAACACGTCCTCCCCCCCCGAATGAGACCGCCTTCGGCTCCCTCGCTCTTGCATCGAGCGCAGCTCTCCTGCCACACAGCTCTGTTTCACCTTGTTTGCTTGTTTTCCATTCCATCAGCACACTTGCGGAATCTTGTATTTACCTTTTTTTTCTTTATTCGAAAGATTTGATTTGTATTAGTTTCTAAAGAACTATTGCAATGTGGAAAGATCATAAAATTTTAAAAATTAAAAATTAAACCAATTTTTCCCCAATTTTATTAAAAAAAATAACACATCACGTCACAATTTTTAATATACAGTATTTTCATAGCGTATTTCGCTGTTAATGCAAATATATTTAAATTGCACCTGTAAGAATCGATAATCTTAAAATAATTTTAAAAATAAAATATTTGTTCAGTTCATCTTTGCCACTTTCATGATATATCAACAAACTCTGTGTTTCGTGTTTTTTTCCCCTTCTGTATTTGAAAACCGCTGTCTTTATTCTAATGTCTGGTAGTCGCACTCAATTACGAGTAGGTCTTTACCGGGAGCGGTAGCTCAGTGCATCAACTGATGTCACTGCAGGGCCTCTGACCGGGAGGTCCTAGGTTCGAGTCCTCACGGCGGCAGGATTTTCGGCACTAGCTTGTCAGCTAGGTCGAATTCAGTCGCTGTCTGGAGGAGAATTCTAGCGGCCGGCTGCTCTGATCGGTAGTTTTCCGTGGTTTCTCCGATCAACACCAGGCGAATGCCGGAGCAGTACCCTATCAAACGGGCCACGGACCGCGCGCGATCTATCCTTCCCATTCCTTGTCCTATCCTCACCCGTTACACACACCTACTCTAACATGTACTACACTACCACATATTCCGGGAGATCGGTCAGGAGCTTAGAGCTTGTCCCAGGCTGGGGCAGTGCCCCGCTGGTGGGAGAGTACTGGTTAGGGGGAAACCCCACTAGCCGACGGTAGGTCGGCGCCGGATCTCGTCATCCGGCGGCGGAAGATCACCGCCATCTCCCGAGAAAAACATGGACTACACTAACGGGACTAATGACCAGAGCAGTTGACGCGCACGGAAACATGAAAAAATCATCTTGAAATTGGGTCCTGTGCAATTTTTCAAAAATATGAATGATTTCCACCTATTTTGCATTAAATAAAGTCGATTTTAAAAGCGAGATTTTCTCATGAACGGTTTCTAATTATTTCTTTAAACTTTTTATACGGATAAGTCTAAATGTACGAAATAACAGGCCACGAACACCAATTTCATGTTTTCTTTAGATTTTTCAAAACTTTATTCAAATGTTAGTTTTTTTGTATCTTTGTCATATCGCATAGTTAATATTTACATTTCGCGAGTTTTTACTAGTGGAATCTAGTTATTACTAGTGGAATCTAGCAGAGGTTGTTCTGCCCTTCATCTTCCTCTTTCTTCTTTCGTCTTCCTAACGCTTTCCGCCTCTCTCTCTCTCTCTCTCTCTCTTTCTCTCTCTCTCCCCCTCTCTCTTCGCGCTTTCTCTCTCTGCTCTCTCTCTCTCCTCTCTCTCCTCCTTTCAGTCTCTCTGCCTCTTTCTCTGTCTCTGTCTCTCCGTCTCTCTCTGCCTCTCTTTGTCTCTCTCTCCTCTCTCTCTCCGCCTTTCTCTGTGTCTGTGGTCTCTCTCTGTCTCTTTGTCGGTCTCTCTGTGACCGTCTCACATTTAGTTGCAGATTATTCTCAGTGAACAAACCAACCTCAACAGACTCCTCTCTAACAATTTCCACTGTTCGTCTTGTATTCTGCAAAATCAGGTATTCTTGAAAAGCACCTTAAATCACATATGGAGGTGGAACATTTCGTTTCTATGCATACACGCAATGCGGAGTTTTTCTGCGGAGTTGATTCAAAAAAGTTGCTACAGATACTATACTTGGATTTTTTTAACGTAATGTCTCACAGCCACGCACAAAAAAAGGGAGCGGGAAGGCAGACTCTATTAGGGAGCTGGAACCAACCCACATAAATATCAAAATTAAACAAGCAAGAAATAAATTATTCCAACTCCGGCCGCTAATCAACAAACACAAATCCCTGTCATACACAAACAGTACAACACTATACAAAACTATAATCAGACCACTACTACTTTATGCATGCCTCATATGGACAAACGCAGCCCCCATAAATGTCAATAAAATTCAAGTAATGGAAAATAAATTTTAAAGATTGATCACAAATGCCCCCTGGTTCCCCCAGAAGTAATAAACAACTTCATTCAGAATTAAACATCAATACAACAATAAACCAAATAGCACAAATATCTCACAACTTCGACCAAAACCTAACAGACTTATTAGCAGCATCCCATTACCAACTACCGAAAAATCCAACCCTCACTGGAATAAAAAATAGATTTCCTTTTGAAGCCTTCCTCAAAATTTCAGCCAACCATGATTCTTAACCTCGAGGTTCTCCCCTGGAGTATCCTCTTCAGTGTATAGATTAAGTTTGCTTAGATATTTAACTAGAATAAGTCTGAAAATACATCTGTAATTGTACTGAACGATGTAAATTTTCCAAAATCAATAAATGTGTTAAAAAAAGGGAGCTGCAAGGTCACTGCAACTCTTATTTTTACGCCTTCCTATTGGAATGTGCCTTTCCTCTCTCCTTTTTCGTGCGCGACCTTCAGACGCCATGTTACAAGAATCGAAGTATAAGAATCTCTTCTTTCTATGGTTTTTATCCAGCTGACAGCCGGTTACCCATTACGTCCCGAAGGGACGCATACTCGACCATACACTAGACACCAACACACTTGCGGGCTCCTCTGATCTGGGGTCAGCAGAACGCGAGGCCCTCCGCGACAACACGTACAAAGACAAGGGACAAACAACCATGCCCAAGGCGGGACTCGATCCCGCGACCCTTCGGACCGAAGCGCTGAGTCGGTACTCGCTCTTAGCCACCTCGGCCATCCAGGTCGGCAGTATAAGAATCTAAAATGTGGAAAACGTCGCCTTGACAAGAGTGAACATAAGACATGTATTTTTCATTTTTTAACGAACTGTACTCGAAAAGCACTTGCGTTGCAGCTTAACGACTGTCTGCTGCGCCCCAGCGCGCGCTCTGCCTGTCTCCGGCGCGGCAGGCGGCGCGGGCGACGCTCGGCCGGAAAACCGCGCGGAAAGCATCCTTGCAGACGCGCTCGGGGGATTTGCTTCCATTTGTGCTCGCGCCGGCGCGAGGATTCCCTGCTCTCGCTGCCCTGCCCCGCCCACTCCCCCCCCCTGCACGGCGGGCGGCGCGTGGCTGCGCTCCCAGCGCTTGAGACAGCGGACGAGCCAGGGAATGGGGCGAAGGAAGCAAATTGGTTTCTTCTCTTTCGTCTTTCTAAAGTAGGATTCTGCCACGATTGGTCGTTTTCTTTTCGTAGAAGATGTACTGACATGAGTGCACAGCGCCTAGAGCCTATTCCGGGAGTGCAGCGAGGGGGACACAGTCTTCCCTTTGAAAAATATAAGGAAAATATCTAAACAATTTGGAACCACATTCTGTTTCTTTAGAACATTGTATACAGTTCTGAGTAGAATACGGCTCGTCGCAGTTCTGCGATATTAGACTTCCTTAGAGCAAACTACTTTATGAGATAGTACACATCTCTTTCGCTCTCTCTCTCTCTGTCTTTCTCTTTGTCTTTCTTCTTCTCTCTTTCTTTCTCTCTCTTTTCTCTCCTCTTTATAAGAACTAATGTCACACGTTTAAAAAATATTATAATAATTTACTGCAAGCTTCTCTCTTTCTTTTTCTCTTTCTCTGTGTATCTCACTTTCAACGTCGGACACCAGAATAAATTGCAAAGTAATTGAAAGACAATCGTCTTTGATTCATTTAAGAACTAATGTCACACGTTTAAAAAATATTATAATAATTTACTGCAAGCTTGTGTTAAATTATTATTTTTTTAGTATGACAAATATGGCGTTGCAAAGGCGTATATACAGTAGTTTAAACATTTTCTATACATGTGACCCTTTCCGCAGGGGTATAAAAATGTCGTTATGTTCAACCACCATAAATAATCACGCGTTTCTGGTCATTCTTTTTCTCAGGACCAAATTTTCAATGCGCATGTTAGCAATATTCACTCAGAAACAACGTGCTTCCTGCACCAGTGCATTCCAAGCACCTGTGCATGCGGGGTTGCGTAACATTCAGAGGCAAATCTTACATACTTCGTAATACGAAAAGTCTCACACATTCGCAAGGAGTTATCATTTTTGAACTGCTGTATATCACCTAGAACTTTGCAACAATTATTATCGAAATATAAACTAGCGTACTCTTGCAAGAACTCTCGCATGGAAAGGGGCCACCCTCTTCCCTATCCTTCCATTCGCGTATTAAGTCCATTATATATATTTTTCTTCAGGACTCTCTTATCGTCCGACACTTGTCCTACATGTCTACTCGTATTTGAACTAACTGAACGTATTTTAACATAGCAGTACACTACACGCTTCTCAGTGCAAACTATTTTTACTTAACTTGGTTACCGAACTAAAATGTACACCGGGTAATTCAGTCGAATAGAATATCAAGTAATTAAATGAATTTCATGCAATGTAACCTACCGGGGTTGTATATTCAATAAAACCCCTAAATAAATTTCACAACACATTTAAAAACTAAAATTATGATGATGGGCATACGAATAAATGATTTTAAAAAAAATATTAGAACTTTTGATGGAGTTATTGAGGCTTCCTATCGTAATTGAAACTATCACAAATAAAAATGAAGAAAAAAAGAAACAATTAATTTGGTGCTGCAATAAGATGTATTGGTAGCATTACGCTCTCAGTTTCCTTCGTTATATAGTTTCCGCACCTCAGCGGGGAAAAGGAGCTGACGGAGACCCGATTACGGGTCATTCACAAAAGTCTTAGTGCTATTGGCGTGATGACTTTCTTTCCTAGATTTACTGCGAGTGAATCTTTGAAGCCCAAAGTCTTTTGTGGAAGTTCTTCTATGGAACGCAAAGTTGAGTGAGAATTTGGAAGCCACGTTCGAGCCACGAAGTAGAAATCTCAATAAAATCTCGAAATGGAAATGATAAATGCGAAGTGTCAAGTTCGAAGTTCGAGCTAGGAGAGTGATTTTGGAGCCTCATACGAGACAAAACGAAGGCTATGATTCCCTCCTCTGATCTGAGTGTCTCACCATGATTGCTTAAATTCAGTTATCGGTGGCGGTGGCGGGGCGACACTCGAACCAAAGGTGCGCTAGCTCATGTGGCACAAAAAATGCCGTTGCATTTTCGGTGCAAAATTGGTGCATTACGGCGTTCACCGCTGCAAGCGCGGCAATTTTTGAAATTATTTTTTGGACAAAAGAACCGTTTGGGCGACGCGCATGTGTGCGTTGCAAATTGCTAGCTCCTGCAATTTTATGAGATGGTGGAACGATCGCTCTTTCGCCCGGGTGTTAGTGACAAATCCCGGTGCCGTACGAAGCATCATGCCCCGTGCGAAGTGCAAAGAATACTGCCTTGGTACCCCACTCGGGAGTGCCGACTGCGTCGTGGCGTTTTCAATTGTTTTGTGATTTTTAGTGGAGGAGATATTTTTTAGCCACTGACGCTGCGCGAGGCGGGTCCACCTTGAAAAAAGCAAGACGTCTGTCTCTTGAGTCTATTTCGCGGCGCCCAGATGTGGCGTCGGCACGTGGCGGTCCATGAAGGGGTCATAAGCTCGCGCTGTCGGGGCGGCCGTGGCGGCGGGGGAAAAGGTGACTGGGTCGGACAGGTACACCGCCCCAGGCCGGCTTGCGCCAAGCGGGTAGCGACCCGAATGTTTTGATTACTAAAATCGAGGGTGAAATTAATCATGTACGTTCACGGAGTGTGTGACGTTACAGTAAAGATGCGTATTATGCACGTCTCTGAAGAGGGAGGGGGGGGGTAAAACCGAGAAGCTCTGAATCAACAAGAAAGGAATAGAATGTTCTATAATATCTCCTCTTGCCGATTACGTTGTCAGGAACGTTTATTGGAGGCATTTGGCCTCAATATTGCAGATTTAAAGACTCTAGAACGCTTTGTTTTGAGAGAAAGAGGAGAGAGAGAGAGAGAGAGAAAGAAAGAAAGACACAGAGAGAAAGGAAGATAGAGAAAGAGAGAGAGAGAGAACAATACGACTGGAACAGAGACGATAAAACGAAATGAGAAAAATTCTAGATAGTCAAAAGAGCTCCGATGAGCAGGGCCATGATATACGAGGCATGGCAGTTTGAGAGGATCTCACTGGAAAGGACGCGGGGCAGGGTAGTGTGGGGCCGTGGCGGAGCGGGTGTACATATGGCTCACAAAGACATGCGGGGGGGGGATACGCTCTGAACCGCCGCCATCAAAGGTCGGCAGGAGCCCTCCTCTTCTCTCCTCCGCCCACTCGTTCCAACTACAGGGGGAACCCCAGTAGGACCGCCCAGCACGACCCGGCAGCCGAACGGTGGTCCGCCGGGAATGCTTCTCCGCGAATTAAATCCAGAGAAGGCGGACGGCCAAGGCGGAGCGGCGACTGGTCTTGGGAGGTGTTGACGCTCGCTGAGGTTCTAGGAATCAACGGCTACAACAGAATTGCGAGCTCTTGTATGTATATCGCGTAAAATTATGCAAAAACTACTTATATTTTCTACATATGACCTTATTTCAATATCTGTCTTTATGCAACAGATTAAATCAAAGGAGAAAAACCTCTATCTTCAATATTATAATTGTAGGAAAACGCCCAAAAATTACTTTTGAAATTTTAAAACGATGGAATTTCACAAACCATGAGATCTACATAAGTCTCTCATGTGTCCTTTACGATCTGCGAGGAGAAAGTTTAATTAAAACATTTGGTGTCATATTTGAGAAAATGTTGAAAAGTTTTACGAATGTTATGTAGCCTCAAGAATCAAAATATCCCGTGAAAACTCCCAAAGCCTTGAGGTTAATCAAATCGATCGGAGAATATCAGATTTAGAGAAAATCGGATGAACAATTTAGGCACTACCGTTGACCATAGACAGACATTTTGTCGATAATCCATTTTTCGGAATCCATGATCCAAAAAACATTAAATATCGCTATACCACGCATTAGGGGAAGTAATTATATAGCAAAAGGATTTATCCACTTTTTAGTGACCAGAGCCCGGCAATATGAGTTTTTATGACAAAAATTCACCATTTTCCGGTGCACGATTACACGACTTCCTCTTACGAGGTAAGTGAGAGAAAGCACGACTGATCGTGTAATAGATACAACTAAATCATCTTTTAATTGTACCGAAAACTGTGTATCCATATTTTCTCAAAGATTTTCTATTTTGAAATATTTTCTCAAAAATAGCTCCAAGTTTTTCTTCAAATCTCTTGTAATAATAGAGGAAAGTACTCTTATAAAGGTCGCATAGGTCCGATTTTCACTGTTAATTCTGAATTTTTGAAAATTACAAAAGTTTGAAATTTGTTCGGCATCTTCGACAACTACAAAATTAAAGATAGAGACTTTAACTCCACATGAGGGTAGAGAAAATACACTAACTCTGCGGAAAATCGATTTAAAGATTTCAACAGAAATACACGTTTTGAGCCTCGAAAAAGGGTTGTTTTTACCAAATTTCCGTCTGCACATCCGTACGTCAGTCGGTCTGAGTGTCCATCGCGTCTGTCTGTCCATCTGCCCGTCTCTCTGTTGGATTGTCTCGAAATTTGCTTATTGGAAGCCACTTGAATCTCTTTCACTCATAAATCTGATAATGAATTCACAACTCTTCCATTATGCGTATTAACAGCGTGAGAGATATTTCAAAATATTGGCGTAAATTTTGAAATTAAAAGAGTGAGCAAATGGTTTTATGCCATCTTATGCAGTGTACTGAACACTACCTGCACAAAGTTTGAAGAAAATTTGGAGCGGTTTTTGAAAAATGACGTTAGTGCGTGTCTCAAAAACCGAAATTTCAGTGCATTTTCAGAAAAAACTTTGAGTTAGTAGAAAGTATAGAGAACTGGTGTTTCTGTTATCTGTTACAGTATTTTTAACACAATCCCTACCAACAGTTTAAAGAAAGAATTAGGTGTGATGTTTGAAAAATTCTAGTTTTTATTTATTTTTATATTTTACTGAAATAGTCACAAAACTACTATAATTTTCAGTAACCTACATGACCTTAATAAAAGAATTTATTATGGAAAACAAATTTTATTTTAAAAGAATCTTCAATTTTGTAGTTAATGAAAGAAACCGTAAATATTCCAACTAGTCATTTTCGAAAATTCTGAGTTAACAGTGAAAATCCACCTACACCATCATTGCATTTTCCCTCTATTCTCACAAAACATTGAAAGAAAATATTTGGTGCATTTTTTGAGAGAATTTTGAAAATGTCCTAGAGACGTCATTTAAAATAGCCCCAAAATTTAAAAATGTGTTTGAAAATCGCAGAGCTTTGAGTTGGGCCAGATCGACTGGGTGATATTGATGTTTGAAAATATCTTACGATTATTTTTGGTGATGGTGTTCACAGACGGAAATACGGACGGACAGACCTACAGATGGACAAACAAACATAAAGACAGACGTACGGACGACCCCTAACGAATTGCAAGTACTCATGGCCCTCGCCCCTTCTCAGATGCTATGCACCGCCTATGCATGCCTATGAAACTCCGGACACGCGAAGTGAAGTTCCACCGAGCCTCCCACACGGGTTACTCTCAGGTCACGTGACAGCATGCTCATCTCGCACCGCCATGGGCACAGTTTCTGCGCACCGCGCGGTTTCCACTCGCTCGAAACCCACCCCGGGCTCTGTGCTCTGGGTTACATACTCTCAGGTCACGTGACCCGCGACGCCATCTCGCGTTTGCGTGGCGGGCAACAGCACCGCACCGCCACGCGCTTCTGGCTGCTTATCCCTCGAATTCATGGAAGCTCCCCAAATACCTGAGTAATGTTCTACTCCTGCGGTATGGCCTTTCCAGCGCCCGCCTGCTTGCAACATCCTAACATCGTCTGCCTAAGCCTAATCCACTGCTCCGAGCTTTCGTGGCGGTCGACTTCCTGCTTTATGCGTGTTTCTTTCAACCCAACATAACTTTTAATCTTTTTCAATTTTTCGGTCAACTGATGACAGAACTGAAACATTGCTTTAAGTATATTATAGAAAGTATAATACCTCGCCCAATAAGAACATTTTTGTTGAAAACTTGGAGTTGTTTTTAAGAAAGTATCGTTTGAGTGTTTTATAAATGCGCTTTTGCAGCTCATTTTCACTAGTATTTTGAATACTTTAGTTTTGTAGCTGTATGAAGACCTGGAATTGATTCAATATTTTGCTATTTTCAAAATTAAGAGCTATCAGTGGCAAACGGGCTGTGTATCGTTATTTATTTTATTTTACAAAACAATTAAAGAAATGATGAGTAGCCATTTTGAAAAATTTTGGGAATATTGTGTGGCTTCATAAAATGTGAGCTAGAAAGAAAATGTTTTCAAAACCAGAGCTTCCAGTCGAGACACATCAACGGGCAATATCCATTTTAGAAAACATTCTACGAATAGTGTAGGCGCTAGTGTTGTTCACAGACGGACAAACAGACGAACGAAAAGACAGACTGACAGACGGATGGCGGATGAACAGACGGACGGATGTTTTAAGAAAGAAAAAAACAAAACATTTTTCGGTATCAGGGGACCTCAAACGTGTATAACCGTTGAGATCTCGAAATTTATTTTGCGCTACATTGCATAATTCGCATTGATTTATTGCATTGCATTTGTATTATTTGCACGATTTTGCGCAGCATTGTGGCATTGTGGTCGTCAATGGTGTAACGGTTAGCGTATCGGACTGTTATGCCCAAGTTCGCGATTCAAACCCGATCGATGCCGTGGATTTTAAGGGCGAAAAATTCTTCATACTCTTTCCTTTGAAGGAAGTTGGGCCAGCTGTCCCATGTTAGTAGAATGTAAAAGATCCTCAAGCCTAAATGAAGCCTCTGAGCTAAATTCAAATTGCCTGTTTCGTCGCTCAAGTAATACCTTCTTCATCTCTAGTTGGTGGAGAAGCGTAGCGAATTTGGGTGGTCAGACGGAACAGCAGGCTTTATAACTGATCTCGCCACGTAAATAAGGCTTCAATTCAATTAATTACTTTTTCTATACTAAGTATATTACACCGCATATACGTACGTATACGAGAAAGTATTTAGTAGCGCTCCGCACAGCAAAGAGTTTCTCGAACTAGTTAATTTACCAATGTATTTAGTTTCGGATTACTTTTGGCCTTGCTTCACTATCTTGTTACATATAGTCATTGAACATATGAAGATTGATTATTATGCGTGTAGTGCTAGTGTAACCACTCATTTAACGTTTTGCCGTGGTCTACAAGTGCTTGTATCAAATTGTGGAAGGATCTACGATGGAAATGCACCACTTGTTCCCATGTTTCAATTTTACGATACTCGTATCGCGGCATCAGTCCTCTACCGAACTTGTTCCGCGACCGATTAATTGCAAAACTTGTTGGGCGGGAATCGAAACTAGAGTAGTATCTTGGATCGGAGAATGGCTCATGGGAGAACTCAAGAGAAAGAGGATGTGTTAAACTTTCGGAATGCGTGGAAGTAACGTGGGTGTCCTCAGGAAGCGGTCTAGGTCCGTAGCTGTTAATTACGTATGTGAACGACATCGCTCGCGACATTAAGTTCGAAATTCGACTCTTTGCAACGATTGCATACTCTACAGAGAATTAAAGGTACAGCAGGACATGCAAGTGTTACAAGCAGACCTAAACAAAATGAAAGTTGGACCACAGAGAATGAAATAAGGTGACTTCAAATAGGGCCTGTCGAGATTTTCAGACTTGTGATGTCCAAATAAAATCACATGCTACTCAACTTGATTATTTGAAAACTGCCTTTATTTACTCAACCTTCACTTAACATACATTCAACATCACGTTGCACTTTATTTTGCAGTTCCTCTTTTTATAAACATTCTGTATGGGTAATGTTCTCTGCAAGTCTTAACTGAATTAATCAGAATCTTCTCTGGCAAACATATTTCAATACTTTTTATAAACAAATTTAGTACACATTTGCATAAACAACGAGGTTTCATGATCAACTTAACCAACTTTCAACAGAAGTTCAGGGGTTTGAAAACTTTATTCTTATAAAGATTCCGCACAATTGCCGAAAACACTGCAGAATACTCCCAACTTCTCCAAACTCAGCACTGGATCCCCCCACACACACACACACACACACACACACACATTCGTGTACCACCAAATGATAACCCCTCAATTAATCATAAATTATGCGTTAAAATACATTTTATTCGAGAAGATGTGAACGTAACCTCAAATGAGCATTTTCTCGCTTACCACTGAGTAACAAGTTTAGTGTTACCACACTAAAGGTCTTAAATACCATGCCTTCAACGTTCACAAATGCGCTCTAGCGGCAACCACGTAGAAAGTAATGTGAACTAATTGCGTGGTTATAGGCGCCACGTCTCATCCTCCATGGATTGGAAGCATTGACAATCATCTATGGGCACTTCATGAATGATAATTATTGTCACAATGTATAAATCGATCGTCACAACTGGAGAACACGTAATCATAGGTTTATGATTGAGAGTGAGGTGGTCATTTTTTCAGTGTAAGTTAGTTTAATTACTAACTTAACTGAAATACTGATATTAATACTCATATTAACTACTGATATTACGCACTAACTTAATTTATTTACTGATTAACGTATTCTTTGTTTACTTATTAATTTATTTATTTTCTCTTCAGTCTAGGCTCCGCTCACACAACTAACCACTGCTATTTTCCCACTCCCTAATTACCGTTTCTACGCATTGATGAATTTCTTAATTTGTAATGTGATGCTAAGCAAAAAAAATAAAAAAAAATAAATATTTTGAAACGTACAAAGGGTTACGGCTATAAATAATATCCTCGAGTACTCCTGACTTTCCAAAAAACCTAGCACAATTTTTTCATTTATATTGTCTCAGTACTTACACATATTCTTGCGTTGAAACTCAACGCCCTTGTCTCTTTATTTAATAGCATTGATTTATATGTCAAAAGTTGTTATTGTTACGATACTGAGTAATACATACTGGTTTATTTAATATGTGAAAAACTCGTATCTTGAACTGGTTACCGAAGTTCTCTCTTCTCTTAAAAAATGACATACGATGTAATGAAATCGCCTGAGACCGAAACGCTCCAACTTCACGTATCTCGCCCAAAAAACTTAATTACGCATTTAAGGTGTCCGAAAGAAAGCTCTAAATTGAGCCGGGCGGCGTCATTAAAGCGCTCTTTGTGGGCGCCCTGCCCCTGCTGGCGACGCGGCGGTGAGGGCCCTTGGGCGACGACCCCTTTCTTCCTTAATGCGACGCCTCTCCGTGAGAGGCGCTTGCAGCTCGCGTCTCGCCCCTTGGCCCCTCACCGCAGCCCCTTGGACGCACTCAGGTATTCGAATTTCTGCTATAATGGCTTATTTGAAATATTGTAATGTAATTTGTATAAATTGAAGAAATAAATTTGGAGTCGTTTTTGAGAAAATTTCTTTTGAGCGTGAAAATTCGAAATTTTGAGCTCGTTTTCACAGAAAACGTTTGAATTTTACAGATACTTTATTTGACATTATTTAAAGCACTTGTACTCTTAAATAAAACAATGTGAACAAATCGCCGCTAATATTAACATGAGAGGCTGGTGAAAATAATTACATTTTTGTAATATATCAAAAACAAAAAAAAAATAGAGCGTAGGTTTATGTCATATGATAGACTGCATTTATCACTAACCCTACCACAAGGTTACGACAAAAACTGAAGTTGTTTTCAGTAAATCTTCTTTTTGTAATTTTTAAAATACCACAAGTTGCACTAATATTGCGCAAAAACTATTAAAAATTTTAAAAAATGTACATGATCTTATTGAAAGAACTAAATATCGAGAACAAATTTTATTTGAAGAAAAATATATCTTCAATTTTGTAGTTGTAGGGATATGCCGGAGAAAATTCGAAATTTTGCAAATTTCGAAAATTCAGAGGTAGCAGTGAAAACGTGCCTATATCACATCCATAAGTATATTTTATTCTAATCTTACAAGAAGTTTAAAGAAAAAAATTGAAGCCGTTATTGATAAAATTTTGAAAATGTCCCAGGGGCTTCATGTTAAGTACCTCAAAATTTTTAAGAATGATTTTCGAAATTTCAAAGCTTCAACTAGATCCAGATAGACAGGTATTTTCAATTTGGTCAGACACACACAGGCACACACATAGACACACACAGATACACACTCACACACACACACACACTCCCACAACACAAATACACATACAGACTCACACAGGCAGATAAAAAAAAGATGGACGGACAGACAGAGATGAATAGATTGGTAGAGAGAGAAACTGCCAGATGGACAAACAGAAGTACAAAAAGACAAGTGCACGGAAGTTTAGAAAAAACACACTTTCGGTGTGGGGGGACCCTAAACGTATATTTTTGTTGAAATCTCGAAGACGATTTTCCGCAGCATTACATAGCTTTCTATATACTATTTACATTACTTGGTATATACGTACATATACCAGAAAGTAAAAATAGCCTATATTTCGCGCAAAAATTACGGGGAAAATACGAACATTTTCGCAAAATTGTGCGTGACCTTATTTCAAAATCTTTTTTCAAAGAACAGATTGTATTAAAGGAAAAATCTCATCTTTAACGCTTTTGTTGTAGGAAGACGCCGGAAAACGTTTCCAATTGTACAAAAATCAGGATTTTGAACGAACATAAGACCTGCACCATTTTCTTAAACGTTATTTACACTATCCAATAACAAATCAAAACGTTGGAGCCATTTCTTTGAAAATTTTGAAAATATCCCAGGGGCTTCATGTAAATCTCCCCCGCCCCAAAGAAAAATTACAGTTTCGGTTTCAAATTCAAGGAACCGCGACATCAGCCAGTTTGGGGAATATCAGTTTTGGAACAAATCGGCTGAACGGTTTAGCCGAAAGCCTATACAAACGGATGGACAGGCTGACAGACGTTTTGCCATCAATCGATTTTTCGGCATTTGGAGGATGTTTTTCTCTTAATTTAGCTACTGGTTTAATGCACTTTTTTTGCCACCAGAGTCCGGCAATGAATTGTTTCTGCCGAAAATCTCTCGTTTTTTCGCGCAGCATTACATAACTTTCTCTATGCTACGTATATTACTCCGTATATACATGTGTATACGAGAAAGTAAAAAGCCCTTCTGTATGGCTTACGAGAAACATACATCGACATAAAACGCCGTAAGCGGATATAATATAATATTTCCCTATTTCTTCATAAAAGAGATTTATGGGAGAAACTCTGCAACTTTGCAGATAATGACATATTTTGGGTATATGGTGCCCATGCAGCCTGAAATACTCTCATGCTGCATACGTTTACGAACGTGTATGACACGATGCGTCTTAGGTCTTCAAAACTATGTTTGCGCGATCCTAAGGAGACACTAGGAATTTTTTAGGCCATAATCAACAAAAATGGAACCTTTTTGACTTTATATTACTTTTGTGAACGTTCTCTCACCCTTTTGCACGGTTTCCCAGAAACGCTGGCTATTTTCACTATTAAAACAATGATTTAACTTATAGTCACTCAATATTTCAGCCTTTTCTAGAAAAACTCCCGTCCCCAATATGGATACGATATGTGAATTTAGAATTTTTGATTTTGGAACCGGATGTACCCTTTCAGGTACAATAAGAGATTTTTTCTCTCGGTAACTCGCGGTTTTCCGACCCCTCATTACAATACCATTCTCTTTTTGCTTACGTAAGGGCGAGAAAGTAATATAATTTTTCAGAGATTGTAATTTTTTGTAAAAACGTGCTTGGACTTTTGTTTTGTTGCGTTGGGTTAGCTTTTAGCTTAGTTTCCGCTCTTCGATGGACTCTAGTTACTCAGAATATCTAGTTTCATGCACCCAAGGGGACTCTGCACTACTTGCGGCCGTAACATTTATTAAACTATTTCGTAATAGAAAAAAGTCATGTAGGGACATAGCAAAACGTGTGGGAAAACGAGTGGGAAAACTTGTGGGAAAACATTTGGAAAACAGTGTGGGAAACGTGTTGCGAAACGTGTGGGGAAAGTTTGGGGAAACGTATGGAGAAACATGTTGGGCAACATGTGTAGAAACTTGAGGGAGGACAGAGGGATCGTAAATATGAATCAAAAAAGTGAGATCTTTCGAACAACCTTATACATCTTCTAAGATTTGACTCTTTTAAGTATCCCCAACTCGCAAGAAAATGGGAGGTCAGAGACAAGGAGCAAATTCCAATCTGTGTGAAATTATATTCACGTGTCAGTATGCCCGATACGTCTATAATATATTAACCTTCAGTTCATTGGGTGGCCGTTCGAATTTATGATTTAGTATAAAGGTAATTTCCATTTCAAAATCCACACAATGTTACACACAGTACGAATATACAAGTGGGTTCTGCTACTCATTATTTAAAATAAAATTCAATCACTGTTTTCGTTCCAAATCTTTTACTGAATGTTCTACAAGAACAAATTGTAAATTTGCTTATGTTGAAAGATAATGTCAAACAAAAGTATGTTTTCGGTATCATTAAGGTATTGTCTAATAAAATGAAACTTACGAATGATTGTTAATTATCAGAGTCAAGCCTTGAGCAGATTCTTTTGAAAATATAATAAGTGAGTAATAGGTATTTCTTCATACCTATCTTCTTCATAACACACATACACATGTATATATATATATATATATATATATATATATATATATATTGTAACGAATATTGCGTCACCGGCCGGCACCCCACGAACTACCTGTACGCGCGGATTGCGTCATCTGCCGGCGCCACCACGAGCTGCCTGTGATCGCGGGTTGCGTCATCTGCGGCGCCACCACGAGCTGCCTGTGAGCGTGGGTTGCGTCAGCGTCATCTGCCGGCGGATTATTCCAGAACGTGCGCGGTGTCCGGAAAGTTCTCGATTGTCTCGCCGAGTAATAAATACGCGGCGGCCGGCGACCGCGAGTCAGTCTTAAGTCCGCAGTGGAAGCTGAACTGTGAAGTGTGTGCATCGCGGTGAATAGCAGTGCAGTGATTATGCTCAGTGACGTAAACCGTGGTCAGTGCATCGTACTGTGGTCAGTGACGTGAACTGTGACCAGTGCATCGAACTGTGATCAGTGCAGTGAACTGTGGCCAGTACTTAGAACTGCGAGTGTGTAAGAGAAGAGTAGTGTAAATAAATAATCAAGAGAAGAGTAGTGTAAATAAATAATCAAGTGTTTTCAGTGATTGTGTTAAGAAACAAAATAAACGTTTTTGTTAAAATAATACGAGACTTTTAATTCACCACCTAGAAACGTAACAATATATTGGACAGCCCCTAATAAAAGCTCTTACTTTTATGACTTACAAAGCATACTAAATGTTCATTTTTTTAGTATTAGTGTTGAAAGTGAGACAGTGCTCAAATGTCGAGATAAATAAATAAATGTCTTTATTGGAGGCGAGGCTCAAGCCATTTAGCATTTTGGATGCAGGTTCTCACATAGATGACAGGAGTGAAAGCGAGGGGGAAGAACCTAAACTTGCGTACGGATTTTTGAATTACCCCTAGAAAAACTAGAAATGGAGGGAATCTCGTTAGCATACAAGCGAAAACACATCAAGTCAAGAGTTCAAGCCCTAAGAGAGACTGAAAACATTGAGAGATAATGGTAAATGATTTTGCGTGTTTTTCATAATAATAATAATAATAAGAAGAAGAAGAAGAAGAAGAAGAATATGATTGTGCTGTAAAACTATTAGGTTATTAAAGAAAGTTAAAAAAATTAAAAACGTGGATATAATCAATTCATTCCGTTCGAAGTCAAGAACCTAGGAGTGTTTATTGACAACACCCTCAGCTGGAACTCGCAAGTAGATTCAACATGCCGTAAAGTTTTTGCCGCAATGCATTCGCTGAAACGCCTGCGAACGCTTTTACCAATCAGTACACGTGAGACACTCATTAAATCACTTATTATGCCACATTTTGACTATTGCGACTTTCTTCTGACAAACATGACATCTAAATTACAACGTAAACTTCAAGTAGCACAGAACGCATGCGTACGGTTTATTTTTGATCTAAGAAAATACGACCATGTATCGCACTTTTTTGACTCACTTCGTATGCTTACTCTAGACAAAAGACGGTTACTTCACTCTCTACTTCTTCTCTATAAAATTTTACGGTTCTCATGTAACACGTCTAAAAGTAATTTCAATCCTCTGAAATTAAACCGAGCTCGTAGTTCAGCTCTGCTCTGTGTACCACGTCACAGCACGACTTCTTTCAGTAAATCTTTCACCATTACAGCTATCGAGCCTGGAATAAACTACCAGCGAGTCTAAAACATTCGAATACTTTCCGTAAATTCAAAAACGAATTAAATACTTGGGTAAGGTATAACGACATATAGATTGGTATTAATGTCCTCTTCATCCTCCAGACTTTTCCCACTACCAAGTACCCGGTCACCGCCCCCCTAAACGCCGCACTTTCCTCACTCTTTAAATTCAAAATTCCACCCCATACCTCACTACTCTATTCTCATTTTTCACTCCCTCTCACTCCATCTAAATGATTAACAACCCATATTTTCTGTGCATCCTAATAAAACTGTTCAAATAAATATTTAAAAGAGATTAGCCACGCTCCAAATAAATGCTAAAATACTTACAGCTATTTTTGTACTCTCATCATTGTCATATCTACAATATATAGGTCTTAATAATAATTACAATTGATGTTTATATCCTATTGTACTTTTACATTGTTTCTTAATACTGTCAATATTATATTATAAATTACTGGTACTATTAACTTAGAGCCTATTGTGCTTCTCTGCTGTTACAAATGTTTGTATATTTATGTAAAGTGCTAATGTATACCAAACGTAACATTTCTGTACCGCTTCTGGATAAATTTTACTTTTCCACCTACTTCTTCCTCCTTTTCTTCGTCTATTTCTTCCTCCCTTTTCCCTCCACAGTCTCCCCCATTTATGTCATTACGACTCTTTCCCTAAACGCCTCATCTCTTCATCTTCACTACTATCCATACCATATTCTTCTATATTAATTTTCGGCCATAAGCCGCCATCCTGATTCAGGTTTTATGGGTTTACTCAATTGCTTAAGGCGTACGCCGGGATGGCCCCTTGCTTTGCACTCCCAGTCATAAATGTACAGTTTGTCCCCCCTTTAGTCTCTCTCCTTTCTTCTTTCTCGTTCGTATTTTCTACTTCATTTTCATTTATGATTCCCTTCTCTCATTTTCTCTTCTCTTCCATTTCTATATCATAATGCTGTTCGGCCCTAAGCCGCCATCCTGATTGAGGTTTTCTGGGTTTACTCCAATCGCTTAAGGCGTATGCCGGGATGGTCCCTAGTTTTGCACTCCCAGACGTAAATGTACAGATTTCCCTCCTCTTATATGTTACTACTCTGTATAAATGTAAACTCAGTGGTTAGGCGGAAGAGCAGGCCCTATGGCCTGAGCCTCGCCATTAATAAAGACATTATTATTATTATTATTATTATTATTATTATTATTATTATTATTATTATTATTATTCTTTTTAGGAAATGTTAACAGTTAAAATATTCCACAAACTAGCATATAGGAAAATTTTAAGAATTTAGGAAATGTTTGCCGTTTAGAGTATTCCCAACGCTTGAAACCCCGACCCATCGTCTCTCACCAGTAAGCCAATGATCAATACGACATTTCTTCCTGGAATTGCAAGCAAGGAACCATCCCGGTATGCGCAATAAGCGATTGAGTAAACCCAGATAAACCCCAATCAGGATGGCGGCTTAAGGCCAAGACACAATACTAGTAAACAATTTGAGTGCACACCAAATACAAAGGAAAAACCACGAATATTTTGAATTTAATATTATGTCTACATCTACGGCGCAGTTTGTAAGAAATGAAGAACTGGAACAGAAAGATTGCAAATTAGTGAAACACATCTAGACAAAATTAAAAGCATATAATTATCATATTTTGAATACATACACATATGAGAAAATGCTCATGCATAATCACACAACAAAGGTGAAACTACGGACGGACAGACGGACGAACAAACAGACAGACAGACGTTTGCTGTAAAGACATTTTGCGGTATCGAAGACCCACGAAGACAGGATTCTGAGTACACAACTTATTAAAGGCAGAAAATTACGTATAGGAGCAAGATTTGTCCATTTTTCGATATTAGAGATACACAATAAGAGTTTTCTGTCGAAAAATCGCCACTTTTCGCTTTGATCATTAAAACAGTTTACCTATGCTACGTAAGTAGTATGAGGAAAAGAGAAAGGAATTCGTCCAGTGTACGAAGTTCGCTTGCATAAATAGCGAGCGGCGCACCGGGCTGGTAGCCGTTGTGCCGTGGTGAGGGGGTGGGCGCGGTCTTCTCACGCGGGCGTCGTCATAGCGACGCCTCCCCCCCCTCGCCACCACTTCATTGCGTCCATTGCTCGCCGCCTCCGCTGCCGCCGCCTTGTTAGTCTGTTGCCGATAACGGCCCGTTGTATTGAAGGATTAGTTCCGGCGGGCACCACCAAGTGTCGACATTACAGCGCCTGCGGCAGCAAGGACGGCGCTGAGGAGGCGGCGGAACAATCGTATCTTGCTACGGCGCCCCCACGTTTAATTAAGGACTTGCTGCAAATTATTCACATTTAGTGAGCTCGCTAGACGTCTTCCGGCTGCCTTCCTTGAAACAAGCGAAACAAATGCTTTAAATTTATGAACTTTGCGATTTGCGGAATTAGGAAGAGCCTTTCGCGTGGTCTGAAAAATTCTTTTAAACTCATTTTTAATATAACGTATTAGAAAAATAGGATTTAATATCTTATTACTCTCATTTAAAATTTTTAATAATTTTTTAATTTTTTATCATTTAATAATTATTGTGTTATTTCTGCTCTCTTCGTTGAAAAATATTGAAGAGAAATGCAATTTATTAAGATATTAGTGAATGAAATATTTCAAAATAATACTCATTAGTCAAAAAACCAGGAGAATCCAACATTAATGTAGCGTTCCTAGATTGAAAATTTGTAATTACTATGCTAGTGAAACCTCATCGACTGCTTATAGATGAAACTAGAGTACATTTTTATTCTGGGAAGTGTTCAGGAAGAGGGAACTAGTGGTGCTACCTAGTGGCGTAGCGTGATTCGCGCGTTTGGGGATGCTCAACAATACCTGGGACTGAACACGTCTTCAATGTTCTCCAGAATCTGTTATCAAAACAAATGTTACAAACATTCAACGTCAGGAGACTTCTTGAAAGAAAATTATGCAATAGTTTGGCTTTAATTCTCATGCGCAAATGGCAATGATATCACCTGTAATTTATATATTTTAGACCACAATAATATTTAATATATTTAAGTAGTTAATTCAACTTTTTAAATCGTAATTAAAAATAAATAGGAAAGCATTATTTATACTGTTTGTGACCACGACCAAGCAAACTCGAGTGAGAGAGAAACATATTCCACTGACACCTGAAGTGTGCTGCGCTCCCGAGCACAAACGAGCAACTTGCTCCCAAGCCTCTTTTCGCTGTCGTATGGTCGTGTAGAACCCGGGAATCTCTGGGCGAGGAGTGAAGAAGGGAGGAGGCAATATCACCGTCTGCGCGTGTGTCATTGCGCGTTGCTATCTCGAGGCAGACGCTAGAAGTATTTGGCGTCCAAGCAATAAGAAGCCAGCTTGTAGAAACGCGTCAAATTCAGCTTTTGGAAATCACATTAAAAGTAATATAAGACGATGTTCTCTGCAAGAACAAATTGCAAGATTATCAATACAATATTTAGGGTTCTTTGATTAATATTTTACGTGGGGATACTCAGAATCTTAGAGTCCCCTGAAGCTATGCACCTGCTGCTACCACAGCTCATATTTTTGACATTATTTCTAATTAATGCAATTTTCGAACATTCAGAATGTTCAACAAATAAAAGGCCTACGCGAATTTTTAAATATCTGTCGCGCCATACAAGAAAAAAGAAAGATAGAGTTTGAAACCTTTTATGATAATATTTTTACTTTCTTGTATACAAACGTATATACGGGAGTAATGTACGTAGTATAGAGAAAATTATGTCATGCTACGGAAAACCGATTTCGAAATTTCAACGGAAATACACGTTTTGGGATCCCTTGATACCGAAAAAGTTTTGTTTTTATTTCCGTCCGTCCGTCTGTATGTCTGTTTGTCTGTATATCTGTCCGTCTTTCTTCTATCTGTCCGTCTGTCAACACTACTAGCACCTAAACTATACGTACAATCTTTTCCAAATTGAAAAACTCCTGTCTAACTGGCTCTAGTTAAAGCTTTGAGATTTTGAAAAACATTCTTTAAAATTTGGCGGTACTTTACATAAAGAACCCGGACATTTTCAATGTTTTCTCAAAAACGGTTCAAATTTTTCTTTAAATTTCTTGTAAGAATAGAGTAAAATGAACTTAATAAGTATAGATCCGATTTTCAAGGTTAACTATGAATTTTCAAATATTGTAAAAGTTTGGATTTTTTCGTCTTCCTACAACAGAAACAGATTTTTCCTTCAAATAATTTGTTTTGCCTATAAATAGTTTATTTGACCTTTTATTAAGGTCATGTAGACTTTTTTTTGAAAAATTGTAGTAGTTTTTCGCTCAATAGAGCATGAAATATTTGCAATTTTAAAAAATTACAAAAAGAAGATTTTTTTCAAAAACGGCTCCAAATTTTTTCTTTAAATTCTTGGTGTGGATAGTGCTAAATACACTGTATAAGACGACATAAACGCCTATGCTTTTGTTTTTTTTTTCAAAAAGTACAAAAATGTAATTTTTTGACTTGTCTCTCACGTCGGTAGTATTTAAATTAGAAGCGATTTATTCACATTATTAGATATATGAGTAGATGTGCTTTAAATATCAAATAAAGTTTTTCGAAAACTCAACAGTGTTCTGTAATAATGGGCTCAAAATTCTAGAATTGTACTGTTTAATATGACGTTAAGTTAATTTTCGTGTATTCCTTTGTTTCTTTTCTTAAAATATTACACAAATGTAATTTTTTTTAAATATCTCTCACGCCGTTAATACGCACATTTCCATCGATTTTAATACATTATTACATTTGTAAGTCGAAGTGCTTCAAAGGACTTGAAATGAAGTTTTTCGGAAACTCAATAGATTCCTGTGAAAAAGGTCTTCAAATTTTGCATTTGCAGTAATGCTTAATCGCCATTGTCTTAAAAACGGCTTCAAAATTTTCGATGAAAATTTCTTTTTTTGGACGAGGTTTTACTCTTCTTTAATATTCTTGAAGTCATATTTCGGTTCTATTATGAAGAAACCGAAAAGTTGAGACAATGTCAACACAATGTACTTTAGGTGACAATAGAAGGCAGCTGGCCAGAGATTGGAGCAAGGCCTTAAAGCCAGTCCACACCAAGGAAATTAGAAACATTTGCTACGAGAAAGTCTGTGCCATTCTGTAGGACATCTAGTTTATGGATTGTGTGGCAGATGCAACACGTTAGGAGGTGCCGTGCTGCGAGTACGTATCAGAACGGATGAGGGTGTCAGTTTGCCTTTTAGGGAGAATACAACTCAACATGCAATTATAAATGAATTGAAATTTAATCTTTGCTATGAACAAGTAAATAAATTGTTTCAATGAGATTGAAGTAAGCCGGAGGACTAATGAGTTTATAAAGTTTATGAATGCTTTTCTCTCTTGAAGTTCCCTTTACTGTTTGTTGTGCTGCAAACACCAACCCACATCAAAAAGCAGTGTGCGGATGCCGTGAGAGCTGCGGTTGGCTCCAGGCAATTCGGCAGTGAGAAGTGGATGGCGGACACGGACTCCGTTGACTGGAGCTTCTCGGTTGCGTAGTTTGCTGTAAATTCGGCCAGTTGACGGCTGATGCACCTGAGGGGCAGGGATTTAGAGCTAGGAGCCTGTTGGCCGCGCTGGTTGATTGGGAAAGCCCTGATAGACGAAGCAAGAGCAGCCGGCTCGTCCGTTAGCCGTCTGCCTAGTGGAGCGCACACACATACCCCCGTCCGTAGTGTTGTCAGAAGAGTAAATAATAGTTGTTCGCGTCTTACACAATTAATAAGATAGCTCAAGATAATTTCATGAGTTGGGTTTGGCGTGTGTTAGTTCTGCTAGTAGTACTGAGGAACAGTAGTGCTGTTTTAGTACTTTGAGTGCTGAACAGACATTTGAGTTGATCTCATTGTAGTCTAAGTAATTGTCCGAGTAGTATCGACTAGTGAACGTGAGATGTAGTCTGACAGTTGTGGAGTAATGAATGGTGGTCGAATCGTGAATGATAGTCGAGTGGGAGCGCCGTGTTTATTATTTGAGGGTGTTACTGAGTCCGTGGAGGGGAGAGTCACGTGACATTTAGCGCGAACCTATGGCGACGCGGTGAGACGCGAAGTCGTCACGTCAGGAGAGCGTCACGTGACTTTGGCGGAATATTTACACGGGTTATTACATATTCTACGCGACTGTTTTACACGGGTGTACCTCTTTGCTCGGTAACATTAAATAAGAATAGTTTGAATTAACAAGGGTATATTTTATTGTTATAAATTATAAGGAAACAGAAAATGTGACAGGATAAGAAGGTCTTGAAGAAAAAGATACATTACAGGATTAATATGGAAATGGAAAATTAGAGAAGAGGGTGGGGTTTAATATGCGAGAGATCTCTCACGGGTGTGCTAGTTCTTAATTATTACATTTACACACTTTCATAAATTTCCTTCTAATTTTCAATCAAATTCCAATTCTCTATGGAAAGCGACTAAAACCACAACTCAAGGTGTAATGGTGGCACATACTTTCTCGCATTGTTTCGAAATTCTCCGCAATATTATACTACTACATAAACCAGCAAAAGTTTTCAAATGCAATTTTCATCACCCACATTCACCCTGCCACCCACATTCAAACTGAGAGTACACATTGGTCCCCACTGTGATATGGAGAATGTGAGAGCTGGAAATTACTGGATTGGAAACTTAAGACAATTTCATTTAATTAAAAAATTCTCTTTTTTCAGTCAGTCGTTCCTGACAGCTTAATTTTGTTTGGCTGGTTCTTGTATGGTTGCACAATAAAATAAGTGAATAAGCATTAATGGGTGTAATATCGTTGTGATACTTGTGTCTTTAAATATATACATATTAAACACTATATTATTGTATGTACTTCAATATTGCAGATGGGCCCAAAAATTAAAAACCCCTGCCTCACGCAACAAGAAAAAATCTAGTTAAGAGTACAAGTTAATTTACTTTATCATTAAGTTATTTCAACATTACTCATGTTATTGTCAGCCGGTCCTGTCAGTGTATCGATTTTTCTGTTCAGTTGAAATACGATTGTTTGGTGGATTAGGTGAATATGTTTTTCATGAGTTAACATATGATTGAACACCTTATATTACTACAGTTTTCCGATATGCAATTATGGTCTTCTGAACTTTCAATATTTTATTTAGATGTTTTCTGCGATTAGAACTAATTTCCTAATTGGAATTAATGAGTAAATATTTCATTAAAGCTTTTGGGTATGGGAGTCAGTAATATTTAATATTTATACTGTGCTACGTTATTTGGTGTCATTTAATATTTATTTTTTTTGTCTGTGTACTTCCTGTTCAATCATGCATAACTTTTCGGGATGTTGAATACTTTATGTATTTTTTATGGAGATGACAATTTAAATTATGATAATTATTGATAATTATCATTTTGATTTGAAAAAATTATGAGGAATATTTATGTAGTTATTTTTAAAATAAATTCTGTTGAGAGAAAGGATTGCTAATAAATAATTTAGTAATTTTTAAATAAAGTTCATTAATCATTTTGTTTGAAATAGAATCACTTCCTGAACCTTTTTAATATTTAATATTTGTGATATTTTTTGAACTTGTGTAGGAGAAATAAATTTTATTTTTGAAGGGACCAAATAAGGTGGAAATCACGTTAAAAAAATCAATTTCTGCATTAAATGTTTGATCTGTTACAGTGTTTGGTGTAAAAGACTTTTCTAGTTGTTATGCAATCAAATTTGATACTCGAAGGTTCGTTTGATATTGGAACAGAAGAATATGTATTTGTTAACTTTGTAATTATTTTCTACATGTACTTTCATGGTTTGTGTTAACTTATTAATTTTTCTTTTAATGTCAAGGAGTTTGTTGCCAAAAATGTCTTCAATTACGTTTGGAATTAATAAGATTTAAGTAATGTGTATGGAGAGACAGAGTATGAATGAAAGATTTACTGTGTCTGCTGGAATATTTATAAGCATCTAGAAGTCTTTTATTAAATGTTTCTGTGTCTATATCGCTTTTTGTGTATTATCTATTTATCATGTATTTATTGCTTTTTGAGAAGTTAAAATTTGAAACCACGGAATTAAAATTCCTTCGCGGAATTTAAATTTTGAATTTATGTGTGCACAGTATATTTCAGTTTATACGAATGTTATTGTAACGGGTTGCCTTTGGCGGCGGTAGCGTCCGGCGTCGTGTCCGTCGTACACCGGCCTACCCGAGCCCACCGTTGTGCGGCCACTCTACAAGCCCGGACGTTAAACTGCTACCTGTAATAGATTTCCTGCTCTAGCCTTCTTATGAACAAACAAACAAACACTAGCCTCGGTTGGGTTGCTCATATAATAATCTTCCCGTTCTCCTACTCACAATTGCCCGTCTGCTAGCTTACCTGGCCTTTCGACTCACCTGGGCGTGGTCTGCGGTGCGTCTGTACAGACGCGAGCAAGGTACTGCGCTCACGTGCGTGGATCAGTTCTAGTGCTACGCGAATGATTACGAAAACATATTGATTTTACAAATCATGACCCCAAAGATGGCCATGAAATTTATTCAAATTGCCTTCTTTCTCGTATTCCCCTTCAATTTACAATGTCTAGTGCTGTGATAGCACTGGTGCCTCTGACGGCACACATCAACATAACCCAGCAACAAAGAAACAACAAATAAATATTTCTCTTCCCACAATACACGAAACATGGATATATACTCTCTCATTCACACAGATTATTTACAACAACAAAAACAAATGCCATTCACACATATGATTAAAATCCCAGAATGCATTCTGTCGAAATTTACGTATTAAAATCTATTAATGACATGACTTGATCTTCGATAGAGCGTTCTTCACTTCGTAAAAAAAACAAATGTCGAAATACTTTTGCTCACGTATGATGCTGCTTCCGCGAAGAATCCGCGTGTTTTGTGCGATTATCCACGCACAACAGCGCCTCCCGTTGTCGCCACCAGTTCCGAACACACTCGCGTACGATCACTGTTCACTCAACCTGTCGAATTCACGCTGCCACCTTTTCATAAACATTTCAGTTATTAAAAACTCTCTGAATCCGAATCAGATTCCGCGCTCTAATTGTAAATGCAACGTCGCGCTCCCCACCGTTCCAATTTCTCATACGCCACGCTCATTATCGTTTGCTCGCAAGTCAACGGGCGTTGCCGAATTTCCAGAATTCGAAACTCTCTTTTATGAAATTCCTTTTCACGAACTATTAAACAATGTACAAAGTATTCCCAGTTACTATTTCGAATTATGTCTATTACTTCCGCACTTTACAAAATTTCCAAGCATCGCCTACGCGAACACACGTCTTGCCTTCACCAAGTCCAGGCACGTTCTGGCAAATCTTTTCAACTTAGCATTGTTATTCTTGCTTCAACACTTTTCCGATCGCTCGATAACTGACGATCGTTTCATTTGTTCTCTCAAAATATTTAATTTCTAACGTTTTCCGAAACACTTTATTTCCGTTTTGTTTTAATAAAATTCTCCGGCAATTTCTAAAATTCGATGTTTTCCTCTTGTTTTCCTTTGGTCAAATTCCTTTTATTTTCCCTATTTTCCGTTTTTGAAGGTGAAGCGGAACGCACTGCAATTGTTCGCTAATCGCTTCTTCTTGCTAAGCTTTTGCTTGAATTAATTTATCTGTTTTATTAAAATTTTGATACTTCCCGTCAAGATATTTAAATGGGATAAATTTTGCATGATGCAGCTAATTTTCTTCTTTTGCCCCCCGAAAGTCTGAATTCGATATCTTATCGCGTTCTCTTGCATTATTCGAAAAACCCTTTCTTTATAAGCGTTTCATCGTTCCATCAATGGACTCCATTAATATTTTCTAATACAAATACAGAAATACGAAAATTTCAATAACTTCTTATTGCCTGACGCGATTTTACTGGGATAACTTTAAAATGTTCCTAAATTAAAGCCGGATCTAATGTCTGTGGTCAAACTGCACAAGTATCGGTTCGCTTTATTTTCTCCCCAATCGGTTTTTTCTTTATTATGGCGTCTTTGCTGTAAATGTTTTCAAACTGTTCATTCCAAACGCACACCATCGGGGATCGTGTAAATCATTACATTATGGAGGAGTAAATAAATTTTATTAGGGGAAAATTAAAATAAATTTTAATAAGGAGATGTTCAAAATCTAATTCAGGAAGTGAAAATTGAAAGCGTTGTAGTTTGACACTTTTTGTAATCATCATACTTAACATATCTGGTTTTATATTGTTGTGATTAAGAGTAATGGGTTGGTTCGAAGAGAGGATCTGTGACTTAATTATTTTGAATGCTATGTTTGTTATAAATGAATACCTAAGAGAGTTGATGAGTTGCATCCCCTGAAAGTGTTTTTGCTGTTGAAGTCTCCCAAGAGTAAATTAGAAGATTGAAAAATGAAATTAAAAATTTGAAGTGGAAATGGTTTGTTTGGGGGTTTATAAATAGAATATAGAGAGTAAATAGTATTACTTCATTTAATTTGTAAATTATACATTTTAAAATGTTAGATATGGACAAAATATTGTTGATGAAATATAGAAATCATTATTATTTTATTATTTTATTATTATTATTATTATTATTATTATTACTAATATTACTACTAATATTATTATATTATAGCTATTACGTATAAACATAGTCAGAAATTCTATCATTTCTATATATGTTATACTATTTTTTCTTTAGGGATTAGATGTAGATTAGTACTATTTTGTTGTCATTTTAGACCATTAGAATTCCATTTTATTAGTGTCCTGGTATTTGTTTCTGTACTAATAGACATTAAAAAGTGGAGGGAAGATGTTTTGTTAATAAGGTCAGAATTTGTGGAAGAATTGCAGAAATAATTTGTTGAAATATCTTGGAAATTAAAGATGTGGAATTTGAAGTAAAAGAGTTTTGTTTTAATATATCAGACTAAGAGAATCTAGGTTGTGTAACATCGTGAGGCGTGTGAGAGGTCTTATCTCCGCTTACTGAAGATGACATGCTGAGAGGCGGCATTTTGGAGCCCCAGCCTACGCAAGGCATTGATAGAAAAGGGCCCGGGACAGCTCGTGGTCCGCTGTGGCATTCTGCGCGATTAAAGTGAGCCGTGGCTTCAGAAGCAGATTAAGAGCATATCGAAAGCTTACATTCGCCTTGCATTGGTGTCCTTACACAGAAGAAGAAATCTAAGAAGAAGGAGAATCAATGTGAAAAGTAATAAGGATGCTTCTCAAACTGATTGTGAAATCCCAAAGACTTTCTTCAGGTTTGAGAAGTTTTTATGTAAACGAACATCTTTCGGAAAAACAAGAAAATATTACATTTTCAGATTTTTTGCTTACTTTACTTCTTTTATCAACGACACGTTTGTTTCTGAAATATTGGAAAACGAGTAACGGCAAAAGTAAAGAGGAATTCGGGAAAAAATGATAGTCATATTTTTATAATTGACCTCCATGAATAAACTTCATATCGTTTGCAATCTGTAACGGAATGAAGGGCTTGCGCTGCTATTAACTTGCACTTTTCGTTTGAGCATGAGCACGTCATTATGGTACTTTATCCAGAATGGTAAAATAAAAAAGAAACTAAAAAGTGTATTCCAATTTAAATGTTTTAATCAGTGGTGGCTCCTTCTAAGGTTGCACGGTCGTACAACCCCCAGAAAATGAAAAATATATCATGATATCTTACGAATATACATTTTCCTTTTAAAACATTCAATATTCTAGATATTGCAGCCATTTCGCTGTATATGAAATCATTTTGAAACCAACCTGCGCTCTCTCCGGAATCTGCTGCGTTGCGAATTTTCGAGAGAAAAGCTCTTATTGTACCGTCCGGGTAACGGATAGTAGGATACATCCGGTCCCAAAATCAAAAATTCCAAATTCAAATCTCACATCCATTTTGCTGAAGGAAGTTTATCTAGAAAAGGCTGAAATATTGAGTTTCAATGTAAATGCATTTTATATAATCTTTAAAAATATTGCGAGAATATATGTGCTGTTGTAAGCACTACTAGTTAAATCATTGTCTCGATAGTGAAAATAGCTTCACACTGTTACCCAACTGCCAGTGTTTCTGGAAAACCGTGCAAAGGGGTGAGGAAACTTCCCAAAAGTAATATAATGTCAAAAAGGTTCTATTTTTGTTGATTATGGCCTAAAAAATCCCTTGTGTCTTTTTAGAATCGCGGAAACATAGTTTTGAGGACCTAGGACGCATCGTGTCATACATGGTTGTAAATGTATGCAGCATGATAGTGTGTGCATCTGGTTGCGTGTGCGCCAGATCCCCCAAATATGCCATTATCTGCAAAGTTGCAAATTTTCTCCTTTAAATCTCTTTCATGAAGAAATGGGTAACGATTATATTCTATCCACTTACTGCGTTTTATGTCGCTGTATGTTTCCCCTAAGCCGTCACGAAGAGCCATCTTTCTTTAGCACAGGCGATTAGAGTGTTGGTCTGGGTAGTCTAGGGTATTCTCACGTCGTGGATTGAGTATACGTTTACTAATGAAAAGTAAGCTGAGTTACTATTTAATGGAATGTTTGCTTTTTTAGACACACTTACACAAAGGCGCGCACGCACACACACACACAAACATTACATGGGAGCTCTTTCGAGAGCCCCTTTACTCGTAATAAATATTAATGTTCAATTCAATCGAATAGGGTTTGTAGATGTTACGAAACACATTCTTTATCTGTAGCGATGTCTCATCTGGGAAGGTAGCGGTAGTAGTAGAGAGAAGCAACTGTTCTATCTTAAAACTCATCTTAGCTGACGGGTTGGAGTTCTGAAAGTTCGTTTTCGAATTTCTCACAAAATTAGCGGAGCTAAAACATGTCACTGACTTTCTCAAAAAAATTTAATGGCTAATTAAAATTATGATAATTTATAAATAATGAACGAATAAAGTTCGTTTACAGTCATGGTATGCCACAAGATTAAAAGCGCGACTATTTTTCCGTGAAGTGAAACGAACGAATGCACAAGTTTTCTTCAGTGATGGCCTTATGAAAACCTGCAACAGCGTAATACATCAAACGTATTAAATATGTTGATGCTAATAGGAAGCAATTTTTCCAATGGTTCTCTGAACTATGAAATAAACCTAAACTGATTAGCTAAGGCTATGACTAAATAAATTATTATAACAAAAATGTCAAAATTCAGTATCTTATTTCCAGTGACGTAACCGTAATTACATTTCTGTGGAAAAGTAGTTTGTACATCGGCAATGGAATATATTAATATCCATCTAATTGAAAACCGGCTGCCAATGCTCAGACTGTGCAATTGTTGCAAATGATGAATCCTTGAATTCAAGTTTTCCGGATTCGGGTTCCGATGATAGCAGATTATTATTATCCTAATCCTGTCCTCTTCCCACACTCTCTCTCTCCCTCTCTCTTTCTCTCTCTCCCTCTCTCTCCCTCTCCGGATTCCGGAAGCTGCTACTAAATATTTCAACATTAACTTGAGAATGCATGTTGCATAAAATGAGATATAAATGATGAAAAAATTACTCTCGTTTTAAAAAGCTCTTTCTTTAGAATACTGCATTAATGGTTCTATTGGCAATTGTTATTACGTTTTCTGTCATTCGTCAATAAATTGTCAACCTCTGATTAGAAAATTATGTGGTCCCGGCTAATACGAAAGACAAGTTATTTACATATATTATTGTTAGGTCGAAAATATGTTTTAATCGAGAAATTGGGACTATCCATTAGTGCAATATACAACAACTGTAAAGGATGCCATTGGATAAGATGGCCAAAAGTTCCCATAAACCAAATGACATATGAATAGTTACATTATAAACATAACATAAAAATAACATTTTGAGTGGTTTCTCAGACCTCGTTGCACCACCCGCACGCCTCTACAGCCGAAAACGTGTTTTCTTAATTTTAATATTTTTAAAAAAAAGTTATAAATATAATTTATTATATGTAATTTTCCTTTTTTAAAAAATTTTATTGTTTACACTATTTATTAAAAATTCAAAAATTATAAATAAGCAATGCATTATTGTTGAAAACATGTTAGAGGTTATTTATCCAGTAAATGGATTGGCAATTTTGTATAAAATGTAAAAAGGCTATAAAAATAAGGAAAATAAAATTTTGCAATGATATTTGGCACGATAGGTACGTTCGTTTTGTAAAGGTAATTGTGAAATTAATTTCCGAAGTTTTACAAAATTTAGAAACAATATTAACAATTCGGGATGTGGTTCACGGGATTGGTCAATATAGTTAATGAAACAATTAGTTTGCCAACGTTTTGGAATTTATAATTCTTTCATCAGGACTACACTACAAAACAAAAACACAAGGAATGAAGACAACTATCTAAACAATATTGTTTACAGTACACCAGATTATATCTCCATAAACACAAAATCTAAGTAATATAAAATATACACTCTATAGTAATATAATAAGGTCCAGCTCCATATCTACCTCCAAACCAACTCCAACATGGAGTTGCTGCAGCAAACGCGTCCATCGCAAGTCACGTCTGAATGAGGCCACGGCCCGAACGTAAATGAATGAAAACGTGTTGTGTCAGGACTACGTGCTACAACCACTCAATGCCACAAAACATTTTCTGTCCAGTAGATTTCTCAATAAATTCAATAAATGAGACCTGTTTCTACAACTGACTAAAATGTATTTTTAAAATTATTTATTTTTTCCAATAAAATACTACATTAGATAGGTTACTGTGGGAAATTATTTGCACGGTATATGAAATATTACTATAATAATGGATGAAATGTAGATATGGAGCTTATTACTCTTTGCGAGTGTTATGTTTTACAAAAAAGCGTATTATAATTGTTTTAAAATGTTTTTACAGAAAAATTGCATGCCTTCATTTATGCCTTTATGTCAAACTGTTGGTTACATTAATATTTATTTTCAAATATTTACCATAATATAACTAGTGATTGGCGAAATTTTGTAATGTTCACGGTGAGTAGCCCCGCCTCTCTGAAATAAAGCTGAAGCGGTTTGGTCAGCTCGATCCCGCAGGGCGGGGCAGGGCTACGCAAACTGTGGTAAAGTTCATCTCAAGACAACGCCCATTTTTTGTGCCATCGACGGTACATTGGAAGTTACCTTTATACATTTTTTAAACAAATAAATACGTTTCGAGAACAACTTTCCCTCTTAATATTGACTTGGAATGATAGAGAATTTTAACGTGCGAGAGTTCTGGCATGGGTACGCTAGTTCTTGAATGTTTGCAAAATATACATTTTTCCAAAAACTTGGCTTTAGTAGAGAAAAAGACGAAACTCTGAGAAACAGATATTATCTACCTCACATTGCTTTGTATGCCGATCCGTAATGTGGGATAGCGACATGGAATCTGAATCGGACGGTCGACGCACAGGACGTAATGACTGAATTGGAAAACAGCCAATGGAAGCGCCTCGATCGCCGTCCCCGTTCCGTCACCGTTCACGTCGCTGTCGCCGTCCCGAGCGAGTTTGCTCTCCATCTCCGCTTTGGCGCAGGCTATGTTCATAAATGCATAACATCTTCCAGAGGCGCTTATAGCACACAGTCCCTCGGCGCCAACTGCCTTGTACCGATCCAAAATTCTGTGCAACGATCCGTCCAGTACACGCGATTATGAGCCTTGAGCACGTCTTCGCTTCGAGCTATCCCGCCGAGGGCGAGCTTGCTGAGAGAGCTGTAAGGGGGGGGGGGGCGTGGGGGAGGGCGGAGCAGGGCGGGGCAGGCGGTCGAAGCGCAGACCTCCTTCCGCTGTCTCGCGTCACGTGCGGCGCACTGCAAGTCTTATTTAATTAACTTCGCTTATTATGACCGTCGTGTAATTGCCCCGAGTATCCAACGAAATGGAAACTTTACCATGGTTGAGGCAATGACACATTGACCTAAACCCGAGATTGCGGGAAGTCGTAACGCAATGCTTTCGGGAGGGTGTGGCAGATTTTAACGGATATGACGGTTAATGACCGTGATTTATGGGGAGAATTTCGAAATGAGAAAGGATAATTCATTATACATGATCTGGCCGTGGAAGCCTACAATATCATTTCATTATACATGTTCCGAAATGAAAATTAAGTTCCTAAAGTCCCGAAATGAAAATAAAAATTATGAAAAGAGCATCGACATGCATATTGCACGTTATATGTTGAGCAGAAAGAGACGATTAAAAATACGCCGAAGAATCAACCGCAGATATCAGACGGTTGAATTGACAGAAAATTAATATATATATATATATATATATATATATATATATATATTGTAACCGTCACGTACCTACCTACTTCTTAGTAGTACGCCGAATTACGAAAGTAAATCTATTATTTACTTATTTCGTGACGTGTGGTTACATCGTCACGCAAACCTGGGAATACCTCAATTAATGGATAAATTCCCTATCGGTGGTGGGTTCGTCTTTGCTAAACTAATAATCACTTAACAAGCAAACACAATTTCATAGTTTTAAAGAACAAATAACATGTATTCTCTCAAATAAGATCCTCTGTACACTCAAGTTCACATATTCTCCTATGTGCTTACTTTTTTTGTTTACACCATGGTAGCTAGTTCCCTACCTAAACTGCAGTTTTAACTAAAATAATAATGACTTTGATGTACATTTACACGAAACAAGCAACAAATACATATGCACACTTCACAAAAAAAATTATCACTTAATGAAACACACAAATCACAATTCAAATAATCATCCTGTAAAAAAAATACATACAAACAATATGCCAAAATTCACTAATACCTATTAAATCATAAATAATATTACACTCAATATTTACATTTAATATTCGGCTTCTGCGTGACCTTTCAGTACAAAATTCTGTTTTACAACGTCTCTTGACTGTTCATGAAATAATGTTTTATAAGAAATAATTTAACGGCTTTCACTCATGTTCAAAATTTTACATAGACAATTCCTCTTAAATGATTTCAAACAGCATTAAGTCAATTATGTATGAATTTAGATAAATAATTATATACAAGGACGACTTTGATCAATAAACATAAAAGTTATTCTGATCTGATTTCTATTACAACTGCAGAAAAGAAATAAATTCACTGGTTATCAAGACTAATATTCAGTGAAACTTGCCCGATCAACGTCTGTTACTGAGGGAAGCTCATATTACAACGTTTTAACTAGTGCAATCATAATTCTATCTTGAAAGTTTTCCAGACTGCGATTTAGTGAATATTCTCTCTGTTTTTCTGTGACTCACTACCGGCGAATTCCCCAAGCTGGTCCCGCGCTGTGTAGACGGCTGTCGAGCGATGTTCACGCCTCAAGGTCGTCGTTGTTCTGCGACGGTCTGTGCGCTGCCTACCGCGATGGAATCGGAGTATTTCCGTGCGCCTTCTCCTCGTTGTACAGCAAAGTTTAACCACAGCTTACACGGAGGCGATGGTCGCATCAGAATGCGAGTCCAAAACTCCAAATTATAACTTCGTTATAGCAAAAGTCGAGCCAGTTGTTGGATAAACCGTATTTTTCAGAATTGTCAAAATTCTTCAATAGAATTTCCGAAATGAAATCCCAAAAATAAAAATGAAGTAGAATCAAATAAAAATAAAAGCTAAAAGCTGTAACAAAGAAACAGAAACATGTCCTACGTTACAAGAAATCTCTATTTTCCAGCAACGAGAATGCAGCAACGTGGTTTTATAAATTCATTTTAGTCTAGTACCACTGTTGTTCTTTCATTCGTTGCATTCTTGTTTAATATTCATTTAAAATTTCACGTAATTTCTTGACATATCACAGTGAGTAATCCCATGAAAAATATTCAGACAATTACCTTTTATTAAAGCTTTAGATTCCGGTATTTTCCACGTGTCTCTTGTTGATTGTATGGTGGAGTAGTAACCTTCTATCCACCTCAGCGACTCGAACCAGAAAGAAAGACGAACTCTACCGACACAAACTTCATGCCACGTCCGTATTTCTACAAAAGTTTCTGATTGGCTATAGCCTGAGTACGTTCAGAAATCTGTTTCTGCGTGACGCCATCTCTTCGCTACTATAGAAACTATTTGTAGGGCATGATGTCGGGTATTATCGCTTCTATATTTCTTTTGTCATGAATGTAGCCGACGACAAGCGGTTACAATATATATATATATATTTTAGGGTTTCTCAACGACTTCTTCGCCCTTAATTTTTAAGTGATGGATTTTATCAAAATAAAGTAAATCAAATATGTCTATAGAAAATTAAGGGTTGAGAAGATTAAGACGCTGCCTGCGAAATTTAAGTGATTTGCTAAATGTTTTTTGGGTGTAGGCAATTTTTTCACGAACTATTAGTATGATATAAAGTGTATGTTACAAAATTATGATAAAATATTTGCTGATATTATCGTTGGTTTTAATGTTTTTTTGAGGAGGAGTAAGCATCTTAACACTTGTAGAGGTTCTTATAGTTTTTGCCTACAAAACGGTATATGATCTACAATTGCCTATTTTAAGAATAGAAAATCTTATGATACGTACTACTACCACTGACTAACTCATAATTTATATTTGTACGTCATGTTTATTAATATACAACCAATTTGCGTGTCAACTAACCAAATTGCCTGTCAACTAACCTTTCAACTGCCAACTCCCTAAGAAAATACTTTTACTTTTTGGGAAATCAGTATCTTCAATATTTTACTTTGCACATCAATATCAATATTGTACTCTGAATCTCGGAACACTCCCGGAATTCCTTTTCGCTCTCTCTCTCTCTCTCTCTCTCTCTCTCTCTCTCTCTTGCTTTCTATCTTTCTATATCTCTTTCTCTCTTTCTTTTTATCATTCTTTCTCTTTCTTTCTCTCTATATTTCTCTCTCTCTCTCTCTTTCTTTTTTTCTCTCCGTCTCTTTCTTTTTCTCTCTGTCTCTTTCTTTTTCTGTCTCTTCTCTCTCGTTCTATCTCTTACTGTCTTTCTCTCTTTCTTTCTCTTTCTCTATTTTTATCTCTTCTCCTGTACGTATTAATATACGGCGTAATGCATGTAGTGTAGGAAACGTAATGAAATGCTTTAGAAAATCTATTTCGAGATTTCAACGGTAATACCCTTTTGGGGTTCCTATGAACCCGAAAAGTGAGGGTTTTTCAAATCATCCGACGTCTGTCTGTCTGGCGTTCGTCTGTCAACAACACTAGCGACTAAGCAATTAGTAGTATTATTAAAAATACATTCCGGGCTAGATAGCCGTGGTCTATCGCTTTTTTTGTGTGCCCAAACGTTCCGTCTGCTACTGCGACAGATATCTTCAGTGGAAGCAAAGCCACGCAGTGTTCTTTTAGGCAGCTTACTGGTGAGTGGTTAACATTTCTTCTTTGTTTATGGTGCCCGGGCACTGGTGGTTGTCGGCTTTGAAGCTGAAGCTCTGAATACCTCACCACACAAGCCCATGTAATGATTTTGTTATGTCGATGACACCTTCGTGATGTGGAGTCACGGAGAAAATACCCTCAATGAATTTCTCAATCACCTAAATATTATTCACACAAATAGTATTCATAGCAACTAGTTCGCTATAAAAAAACGGGACGGAAATCTGACATTTTTGGATGTCTTAGCAAAAAGGCAAACGGTTCTCTTGGACACGTGGTGTACCGAAAAACCGACGCATACGGATAGGTATCTGAACAAACTGTCAAACCACCACGCAAACCAGAAGAGAGCTATGATAAAAACCCTTTCTGATCGCGCAACCCGCTTATGTGAACCACATAACATTATTGAGGGCCTCATTCACCTTGACAGAGCCCTACAAGATGATGGATTCTGTTCTATAGAAGTCAAGAGAGCTCCCACCCTAATACAACCCCTACAATTAAAAAAAAACTTTCAAAAACTAGAAATATTTAATAATATTCTGAAAGTCATATTTTAGTGTTTCTAATATAATAGGAAAAGCGAGAAAAAAGCTGGGTTCGTCCACAATAGTTATCAGGAATGGTAAGAAAACTAACTAGTACGAGAAAGTGTGTGCCCTACTGTAACATCTTCAGTTACTTTCTCGTATACAGAGTAATATACATAATATTTCATATACGGAGTAAAACACGTAGTAAAATGCTTTCGTATATATGTATATACGAAGTACAGAGAACGCAATGCAATGCTCCCGAAGATCGATTTCGAGATTTCAAAGGAACAGGTTTTCGCATCTCCTGATACCGAAAAAGTGTTGTTTGTTTCAAAACATCCGTCCGTCTGTCTGACCATCCGTTTGTCCGTTCGTGGGTCCGTCCGTCTGTCAGTATCTCCGTCCGTTGGTATGTCTGTCCGTCCGTCTGACCGTCCGTCCGTTTGCCTGTCCGTCCGTTCATCTGTCTGTCCGTCTGTTCGTCCGTCTGTTCCTCCCGCCCTCTGTTCCTCCGTCCGTCTGTCTGTCCATCTGTCTGCCCGTCCGTCTGCCCGTCCGTCTGTCCGTCCATCTGTTCGTCCGTCTGTGTCCGTCCATCTGTTCGTCCGTCTGTTCGTCCGCCTGTCCGTTGTCTGTCCGTCGTATGAATAAGATTGTTTCCAAATTAAATACTCCCCTGTCGATCAAGCCCCACTCGAAGGTCTCCGATATTGAATAACTTTCTTTACTTTTAGGGGGGGTATTTTAGATGAAGCCCCCGCGATATTAAAAAAATGTCAATAATGTCTCCAAATGTTACTTAAATTTCTCGTTAGGAGAATGTGAGATACACATTCTTCTAACATTCTCTAAAGGTGGCATAGGTTCAATGGTTACTACTAACTCAGATATTTCGAAAATAGCAAATGTTTGAAATTTTTTCGGCCTCTTTCTACAACTATAGATTTGCAGATAGGGATTTTCCTTTCAAATGAAATTTGTTCTCCATTATTAGTTGTTTTAATAAGGTCATGTGCAATCACCTAAGAGACAAAATACGTACGTACTTGACGTTATTGGAGAAATGGCTATGTATTTGGTGTTATTGGGTCGGTAGTCCGACTTCGCCGGCCAGCTACCGGTGTCCCCCATGCCTGGGCCAGTTAAATTCCCATGCTTGTGGGTAACAGCGACATGAGGCGAACGCGAAGTATTATCTTCACCGTAGCTAGCTAGATCCGCCTGCTTGAACTTTCCTTCGTCACACAGCTACAGAAACTGGGGCGATTTTAAAGGAAATCTACAACTCTATTTTTGCCTCGACCGGGAATCGAACCCCGGAACCCCGGATCGAAGCACGGGAAGCTAGTACGCTGCCCATCAGCCATTCTAGAGGCTTAAGAGAAACATGTATCTAAAATCCTATGTTCCCATCCGTGCAGACGAAATTTGGACACACTGATCCGAGAGAGGAGCGAGTTGACCAATCGCTGGCAGTTAGAATCTTCGTGTCGATGTTGTTACTCACCTCGTATTACGCTGCTTTTAGCTCCAGCAATACATATCGCTCTCCATACATCATGGTAGTATGAGAGAATATAAAATCAGTTCCACATCTAAAATATTTTCTGTTACAAAACGTTTGGAACTCAAAATCTGAATATTTCCTCCGGACATTCAACTAACTCATTAAGAATTTATTTAAATCTGTTAGTACGTAATAAATGTTTTCACTCGAAAATGTAGTAAAATAGTATAGTAGTTTTTGCTTTATTAACGTGCCTTGATGAAAAGATTAAGTAATATCTCTTAGACACCACTATGCAGATACGTTACAAAATATTACTGTGCATTTAAGGGTAGTAATGTTGTACACATTGTTTTGAAAATATTGGTATTTTTCACATAATTTTTAGTATAATCATAACGATTTAAAAAGGACTTAAACAAGATTCTTCATATTGAGAAGTAAATTTATTTTTGATATTTTGCTATAAAGGTTTAATTTTTACTTTCTTCCTACCGCTTACGTACAAGAGAGAAAGTTAGGTAATGCTGTGGGAAACTTGTGGTGCTCCAACAGCACATACTTTCTGAAGGTATTAGAAATAACCACGTAATATTGCAATATTGCATTTTGTGTGTACTAATACCTCAGCTATTATTTCAAAATGTCCAATTCAACCAAGAAGCGGGCAACGGGGAAGATCACTGCCACTTCCCGATGAAAAAGTATGCACTACACTTACGAAACTAATGTTCTCAGTAGTTCGGAATCTCAAACAATCAATAAATCTTATTGTTGAAAATTGCAATTGTTAAATCCAAGAAGTTTAGTGTATGATTCTGTTCCAGTTCTATTTTAAATTTAATTTTTGAATGTAACGAATTTAAATAAATCATATAAGATTTTTTGGGCCATTTCATAGACAAATAATGTCATCTGCTATCTGTCAAAAAAATAATATTATTTAGTATTAACAATAAATTTTCCAAATTATACATAAACATTTCTGCAAACAGAGGAGAAATGTATGAATCCATTTCAAGTCCTTGGGTTTATTAATATAATTTTTTATTGAATTTAAAGAAGTTGTATCCCATGCATTCACTCAGAAGGTTTACTAAATCTAATTTTTCTTCATATTATATTTTAGAGAACATAATGTCTAGCATAAATGTCTCATGCATTCACTCAGAAGGTTTACTAAATCTAATTTTTCTTCATATTATATTTTAGAGAACATAATGTCTAGCATAAATGTCTAATTTCACAGGGAGAAATGTTTGAAAACATGTTGGTGACATCAAACAATACAAGTTTATCATTAGAAGACACATGGATGTCTTTGAGTTTTTGAATTAGCTCATAAAAATTACATAATGTGTATAGTGAGTTAAAGCTAGTCACATTCTTGAATAAAGGGATGACAAATGTTCAATGCGGAGAAATGCTAAAGTTTCTGAAACTAAACACAGGCTTAATAGGATGATTTTCTTTGCCCAACTTGATTTACCCATATAACCTAGAGAACTGAAGATCCATAACTAGTAAATACTAGTAAAGTCTTGTACCTGTTTATGAAATTGTTGGACATTATGGCATTCTTGACCAACTTGTTATATGATGGGGTGGGATTCTTATTCACACATAATACTCTTTTTCATCTAGGAATGACTCTACTTTTTAAACATATTCCCTAGGATGAATAATGAACAAGTGTTTCCCTTACCAGCTTTGCATACCATAAGATTATTTTCTTTGACTTTCTTAACTAACTTTTGGATCCGAGGGTTGGAAGTAATTTTCTAAGGAGCAGTAATTAATTCACCAGAAAGAATTTTTCGGGATTCAGCTTAAGTCGAGGTGCATACCTTTTCATCTACAAAACTGACCTTCTAAATTTGTCAATTCTTTAAAAGAAATTTTCTGTATTGGAGCCTAATTTAGACCCAACGAAAAGATATTTATTATCTCATTAAAATTTATGTTTGACAAATTTCTCACTCTTGGATAAAACGTGTATGACTTATTAGAAGAGGGGCAGAATCAATAACTTATAGTTGTTGCTGTTTTAACTCTTCTCTACTTTTGATGATTTTTGTGAATTTTCTGCTAATTTAATTTCACGGATTTTTATCCTAAGTTTTGAAATTCAAGGGGCCATAGCAGTTGGAATGAGCGTGTACGAGAGTGGAACAGATAGTATAATAGGGAATCTCTTGCTGAGTACCGCTTGTAAAGTTCATATTTTAAGCTCGTTACCTGGGCCGTTTTTAGATCTAATAATGCAGGCGTAGAGTGGCAGCTGGTTTTAACGTTAACTTGCATACTTTTTCTCCTAATTGTGGAAGAGATTAAAACTTTATAAACTCGCTCTACTTTGTGTTCACTTTCACTTCTGCAATTGCTCTATTAATAGTTTTGAATGTGAATCTATAAAAAAATTAAAAGGAGACTGTTATGTATCGTTATGTGAATAAGGTGTTAGTTGAGTGTAATAAGAATGAGTTGTGGGTCACATTCATTTAAAAATCATTTCATTGTACACTTAGGAACGTAAAAGTGAGACTGACGCGTCGTGGCACGTGCCGGACACCCACCCGAAATAGCAGATGTAGAATGCCGGGCGTGACCCTCCACGCGAACGGCAGCGGAGCATAGTGGCGTGGGAGGCGAAACAGGGAGGTCCTGGCCAGAAGGACACGTTCTTTTTCGAAGTGTCAGGATCGCCGTCAGCTGCGCTGGCCGTTTCCACCATTGTCCGCCAAACGTCCCAGTACATAGGGGCGGAGTCGGTTCAATTACCGACTGCTGAAGCTCATCCTAGGTGTTCAAGGGCTCTTGAAGGTCGAACTCCAGGATGTCGTGGATCCTGCTGATATTGTCCCTGAGGGCTCGACGCGTGGCGCCGGCGCGGCGCTTCCAGGCAGGGGCGCACGCCGGGGCGCACGCAGGGTCGCACGCAGGGGCGCACGCAGGGGCGCACGCAGGGGCGCACGCAGGGGCGCACGCAGGGGCGCACGCAGGGGCGCACGCAGGGGCGCACGCAGCGGCGCACGCAGCGCCACGCAGGGGCACGCGAGGGCGCACGCAGGGGCGCACGCAGGGGCAGACGCAGGGGCGCACGCAGGGGCGCACGCAGGGGCGCACGCAGGGGCGCACGCAGGGGCAGACGCAGGGGCAGCACGCAGGGGCGCTCGCAGGGGCGCACGCAGGGGCGCACGCAGGGGCGCACGCAGGGCAGACGCAGGGTGCTCGCAGGGGCGACGCAGGGGCGCACGCAGGGGCGCACGCAGGGGCCACTGCAGGGTCGCACGCAGGGGCGTACGCAGGGGCGCACGCGGAGCGCACGCAGGGGCACGCAGGGCGCACGCAGGGCGCACGCAGGAGCGCACGCAGGGGCGCACGCAGGAGCGCACGCAGGGGCGCACGCAGATGCGCACGCAGGGGCGCACGCAGGGGCGCACGCAGGGGCGCACGCAGGGGCGCACGCAGGGGCGCACGCAGGGGCGCACGCAGGGGCAGACGCAGGGGTGCTCGCAGGGGCGCACGCAGGGGCGCACGCAGGGGCGCACGCAGGGGCCACGCAGGGGTCGCACGCAGGGGCGTACGCAGGGGCGCACGCAGGAGCGCACGCAGGGGCGCACGCAGGGGCGCACGCAGGAGCGCACGCAGGGGCGCACGCAGGGGCGCACGCAGGGGCGGCACGCAGGGGCGCACGCAAGGGGCACGCAGGAGCGCACGCAGGAGCGCACGCAGGGGCGCATTCAGGGGCGCACGTAGGAGACCACGCCTCTTGCGTTGGAGGAGCTTATTCAGGGGCGCACGCAGGGGCGCACGAGGCGCACGCAGGGGCGCACGCAGATGCGCACGCAGGGGCGCACGCAGGGGCCACGCAGGGTCGCACGCAGGGGCGCACGCAAGAGCGCACGCAGGAGCGCACGCAGGGGCGCATTCAGGGGCGCACGTAGGAGCCCGCGCCTCTTGCGTTGGCGGAGCTTGGGAGGTTTGCACAAGGGGCAAGTGAAAGGCGTTACTGCACAAAGGGAGGCAGGCGGCTGCGGGACCGCGTTAAGGGGCTCTGCTGGTTCGCCAGAGGCAGCGGCATCTTTGTCTGCAGTTCTCGGCGATGGTGGCAGCCACCGTAAAACCGTGTTTCACAGCTATTACCATCAATTTAATGATGGAAATTGGCCATTCTGCAGTTTGTTCAGTTGAAGGATGGAATCTGCCACTTTCACATTTTTTGGTATCCGTTTTATTTTTCGTATCGTAAATCGTTTATCTACTTCACTCAACACCATTTATCTTGTTCCCGGACTCTTTCTTTTTATTTTATCAATATAAAACCTTTCAGTTGTTCATTGCACTATTCAACGAAGTCGATTTTCAAGTTCAGTTTTTTTATAAAGATTTTATGATATTGTATACTTATATTTTTCTACTCCCATTGCATAATTCTGTCATTTGATGACCGAAACCAAATGCATAATGATACCCATTACGATGCAGATTTCATTATAATACAGGTTCGTGACCAATCACAGAGAAGCATACAAATTAAGTTAATTAAACACAACACTACACTAATTGATTATTGAGAATCGCTCTAGCAAACGTTTCGTTCGATTGTGTACATTAAAATTGCATTAAGTAATATTATATTATATTTATCATTTTCATTTTCTTTTGATTTTAGTATTTTTTTCGTGAAATATTATTTAAAATAAATTGGTTCGTAATTTCAATTTGATCGTATTGGACTTGCGCTGTGGTAGTAATTAGAGAGAACATTTGACTGGCCTTAAGATCTGGATGCAAGTCATTTTGTTGCTGCCGTATGATTTTCCTTAAAAACCGGTCAATTCTTTAGTTTAAAATGTCTAGTGAATTAAAAGTGAAGTTGAAAGCTCCAGAAATAAGAGAAAAAGCGGAAATGGAAACGTCAGAATTATTTCTGCAACTTTTGTACTCCTTCGCAGGCGATCTGGTAAAGCAAAATCACCTGCGATGGGTAGGGTTGGGAGCTGTCCGCTAGGCGCCCTTGGTTGAATCCTTAATGTCAACTGCCACGAAACGATTCAATGTAAAAGTTAAACATATAAAAGTCGTAGTGAAAGTACCGAATGAAACTCGGTGTAATGGGTACTAAAACACTCGTGTGAAGTTTACAATATTCGCTCATTCCTCGCTCGTATTGTACCTAAAAGACAAATATCACGATTAAGAATGAAATAAAATGTGACCAAAGATATGTAAAATAGGCGCAGAAAGTAATTCGCTCGTTCCTCGCTCGTATCGAAATATCACCCTCGTGTATTAATACCCATAATTACATGATCATTTCATAATTTACGATTCTTGAAGCAACACTAGTTTCTGTGCGGTTGCTGCCCATTTTTATCTTCCACGATGTGGTGACAACGTTGTAGTGAGGATGGACCATGAACCAGACAAGGCGGGAAAATCTATTAATACTAATTTAATTTTGCTTTATTAGTTCAGCTGTATGATTACTTTCTGCGTCTAGTTTACACACCTTCGGTAACATTTTATTTAACTGTTAATTGTAATATGTGTATTTTGTTTTTTCTTTCGGGTACTACACATTAAACTAAATATTCATCTGTATTTTACACTTAATATATTTATTACATTAATAGACATTAACTTCTGAAGTTGAAAGTGACAGTCACTTTTTGCATTGATTGTATTTCTCTTGTGTGTAATATAAGGCAAAGCTGGAATTGGATTCTTTACTGGTACTTCCTACTTATATTATGTTTATCATTTTTATTTTCTTTTGTTATTAGTAGTTTTCGTGAAATATTATTTAAAATAAATTGGTTCGTAATTTCATACATCAATGTAGTACATCAATATAGGAAGGGTATAAAGCACACAACATATTAAAACATATCGTCGACAGAAATGTTCTTTGATCTCAATGTAAACATTCTAAAATTCAAGAACAGTACACATCTTCGGTTGTTTACTTAAAGACCAATTGATTTATGTTCACTCTAAAGTATATAAATTCTCCTGGGTTGTAGCACATCTATCAACGTATCTCATTTTCCCCTTAAAATTTAATAAATTATGAAATCTGGTGTATGTATAGACTAATTTATCACACCTCCTAGTCCTAACACATCTCCTAGCCCTTTTGAATATTCTTTGATCAAAATTTTTCTTGACATATTGAAGGGGACAACATTCTTGCTGAAAATACATTTCAGAAGAGAAGTACTACAATACACAATTTGTTTTCTTTTGATAAGTTTCTTATATTCATGAACTAAAGAGGAAGTAGATTAACAGTAAAGAATATTAAAAACTTGCTTCCATACAATGATCTGATGAATTATCTCAAGACGTTATTGTAAAAAATATTTAGCAATTGAATTTATTCCTTTCTAATTAATGTTTTTAAAGACACAGGCTTGTCTCTGTAGCCTTTACGAATCAATATCAATGCTTTTTGTAATTGGTTTATTATAATTCGCATCAACTTTATCGTATTTTCGACCACTGATTCTGTTAAATGATGAGTTAACTGCATTGATACCGATATGATGATGATAAGGGGGGAAAGGACGAACACAATTACAACCATGCCCGAGGTGGGACACGAACCCGCGACCCTTTGGTCCGAGATCACTACGACACTACTGCCTTAGCGATCTCGGCCACCGAGCCGACAACATCTATGCTTGTTAGGCCTGAAAATGGACTTTATTATTTTATTTCTTACGCTGTCTTTTACTTATATCGTTATTTTCGACGACTGATTCTTTTAATATTGATGTCCGTTTATATGCAATTCCTACCATGACTATGATTACCTTCACGAACCCATCCCACCGCTCTCTTTCCATTTCAGTCCATAGTTTTTGACCCTGTCAAGGTCGTGTATCAAAGGTGATTGGTGCACGGACTTCTTAAAGGAAATATAATCCGCACCAACAACTGTTCATAATTTCAAATCAAAAGTAAAGCATATTTTATTCTATATTTCTCTATTATTAACAACTGAGATGTCATTCTTTATCTCGACTATAATCTATTCATTTCAGGTAAAAATTTATGTTGATCTATTGAAGAAATCAAATGTCATTAAATTTCTTCAAAAATTAAAAGTATTCCAAAGAATATCTCTGCTGCATAACTCTTACCTCATGAAGTAAATGTTAAAATGATATATATGCAAACTTCACTTGTTATTAAATATTAATAAAAGTCGAAAATGTAAATACAGGCTCCAGAATGTATCATTTGTATATTTTGATATTATTCCTTCGATCACAATACGATTTCCGATACGTTTATTCACATTCTTAATTAGCAATAATATGCTACGAGCCATCGTTTAGTCGAAATGCATGTTGCAAAATAATTTGTTTATAATATTTTTCCTCGCTTGACGACCAACAAATCGGCAAGTTCCGCGCCTGAATAGAATATAGACACGTAATAAAATACCCATCTTCCATTCATATTTGCAGGTCAACAGTTACTTTCGGCGTTCTGAAATTTGCAAGAGAATTTATTTATAACGCAGACGAATTAAAATATAGAAACGATAGTTTAATAATGAAAATTAAATTTTGAAAGTTAAAAAGCAGCAGTATATAAGCAACAATTTCTGCCGAAGTCTGAAATCGTTAATACAAAGTACACGGAGGTAAGTGAAAGGCCTGAACAGTCTACTTGTCAGCAAAGAGCGAGTGGATTGTCTGTAAAACAAATGGGGGTTGGAATCAGGTGCTAATTTCCTATAAACAATATCCCATCTCGAGAACGAAAGGCGATAGCTCCGTCAAGCAAAGATGAGTCAGGACATCAACTGATGTTTACAAATAAAAGTATCCAAAGTTTTTTATGACAATCATTTATTTCAGCAATTGCACAACGTTTCGTAACTCGTTTTGTTACATCATCAGGTGCTAAACTTAGTGAGGGAACGCTATCCCATTGCATTACCTCTACAGCAGAACTTTCAAGGAAACATTACGAAATACCTCACTCTCACTCAGTTGATACCACATAACTAACCGTTACGAACAGACACTCCATTCAAACTTTGACAACATGGATTGGCAACATTGGATGACAACAATTGTTCATGACACCGGGCCGTTCGCGATTGCATTGTAGAACTTTCTGGACAATTCGAAGCGAATACTTGAGCCATCCAGCTCGACCAAGATGAATCTCATCGAACATTTATGGGACGTATTTGAGAGGTCAGTTCATGCACAAAATCTCCCAGCGGCAACATTTTCGCAATTTAGGACGGCTGTAGTGGCAGCATGGCTCAATATGTCTGCTTTCAACGACTTGTTGACTCCATGCCACGTCGAGTTGCTACACTCCGCCTGTTACAAGGAGGTTCGACTCGATATTAAGAGGTATCTCATGGCTTTTGCCCCTCAGTATCAATTGCCAAGATTGACGGCCGGTGCCTCATATGGCACTTAAAAACGCGCAACGAAGCGTCACCTATCTGAAAATTTTTGGTATAAAAATACGCTGCAAATTAAGCTTTGTACGAACTCCAATTACACATTTTGTACTTATTACATGTGCGCTGTCATTCCGGATTTCGCGTGTTCTTTCTATATTCTCGGAAAAGGGAGACGAATCATTTTGGTTGAGAGGTAAGAGCGGATGTACATTTAACCCAGTAGACTAACTAGTATCCAATACGTGATTCCCTTGCTGTTAGAAAAGTGTGGATTCGCTCAAGAATCTGTTTTAAGCTTTTGTCATCTCAGTGACTTTGTGTTAAGGAAAACTGGGCTTAAAACGAAAAGATTGGGTTGGATTAGTAGTTGGCGTTTCCGATGCTCTCATTAATTTATTTATATGTATTTTCATGAAAATTGTTCGAAACATTTTACAGTTAAGTATGTAAACTAATCCATTCATTTTTTGTTTCTAGGTGAGTATTAATATTATAACTACTGAAAACGCATCCCGCATGCAGTATCCTGGTAAGTAGAAATAGATGAATTGCAAAATAGTTTGTAATTTTAAAAAGAGGAAGTTATGTGATAAAATTCGGTTTGTGACATTGTGATTTCTTTTTTATACAATTTGAAATTTTGATTTTGATTTTAATGTGGCTTTCACTGACATGTCACTGGAGTTGTGTCTGTAAAGACGGTAATTAAGTGTTTTGTACTAAAACAGAGGGGTCAATCCATTTTAAGTGGTCCAGCTCTGGCCACTCGAACAACTAAACAAAATTCATATTTTGTACATACATTTCTGTATGTTTTGGCTGTTCAAAACTCTTTGATTTATTTTTATTGTATCTGGTTTACGAATGGCGGACATTTTTGTTTTCCGCCGTGCGCCATTTTTCGCGTTTGTAGACAGTTACTCTTTTCAAAATTATTCAGCTCTGGGTTGTTTTAGCATTCTAGAATAAAAGACACTAGAGTCAGCCCACTATGACCTATAAATCGAAATATTATTTTCCTACCCTCTATGTTTTTATTTGAGGACTATTTGCGACCAAATCTTTGGAACGCGAATGAGCCAAGTTCGATTTTCAGAGAGTAATTTCTCAATGAAGAAATAAAATCTCAACCTTAATTTTTTATGTGCTTTTACACATGAAATCGTAGTTACTTTTCGTAAAACATCATTAGTAAGTAACTGGTCTTTTGAAAATTACATCTTAAAACTTGAAATTTTGGATTCTTTTTCAAATGTTCATCTGCAATATCGCTGGACCAGATAAAAATCTGAAAATTGCACCCATATGAAGTCGTAAAGTAATGTTGTTTTACAAACTGTGTATTCTTTCAATTTTTTAAAATTGTGTATTATATTCTAATAAATATACAGTTTCTATTCATTGGTATAAATATTGCATTATCTCTAGTATTTATCAAGAGTGAGAGAACGACGTGTGAAATACGTGAGTTTTAAAAGTATTTTGGTAGTAAATGTTTGGTATAAAACTTAAAAGTAGTATTGCTACATCATTGCATTTAGTGTCGCGTATTGTTCGTGACTGTTAGGTAAAGTTTAATTATTCAGGTGTTAATGAAAATCGTATTAATAAGGGCAGTCGATATAATTTGGAAACATAAAGTTTGTTTTTTTTTAATTCAGAAATTAAATTAAAATTGACCCTTGTATAGCGATTTAGAACATTATCCTCCATCCGAACAGAAAGTGCAAGGAACAAATTGGGAGTAAGTGTTGATAAACTCTTGAATTGGTGTCCATTGTAGTAGCCTCTTTCCCTCTGGGCTCCCGCCCCCACTGCCCCAGCGGCGAGCCTTCAGCGCCTTCGCTGGAATCCCTATCAGAGCAGCTGCGGGCGCCTCCCGCAGCACATAGCAACAGCTTTCTGGCGCGCAACGTCACGAGGTATCGAATTCTCCACTCCCCGACTTCACGAGTGTTCTTCTAAACCTCGCCCTAAAACCTGAAGGGCACACTCTTACGACCTCAACCCTTAGACCTTTGATGTGATTATGAGAGGAAAGCGCGCACTTTATGTGATGGAGAGATTGAGTTTCCTGGAGGGAAATTGCATTTTTATGCCGGCCCTTCACTACTTTTCAACACACGATTTAGAACACATTCTCAGCCTCTTGGGGCAACGCAAGAAACTGCCGAAGTGCAGAAACCTTTCTTTTACGTTCGAATATTAAACTCCTAGCTATTAAACAGCTTTATAAGAAGATGCAATGCAACTAACAGTACTGATACTTCTGATTTTCTCCGATTACAAGACATATTCTTTTCATTACATTCCAAACCTTACATTTGGTTTCTTATTCGTCCCAATTCGTTTTATTAAGGTTAATAAACTATTACTCATAGTTTTAATTGATCTAAAAGTACTGAAAGTTTAATTTTCATGTGAAGTAGAATGAAGTAACTATCCTTTCGAAACGCTGTGCACTGGGTAATTTTAACAAAACTAAGTTGAATGCAAAACACTAGCGGCCCCGTGCGAGAACTCTTGTATATTAAACTACTCCCTCTTCCTAACCTTCCATTTCCATATTAAGAGGAAACTAGATAGATTCTGACAATGCTGTCGAGTGGTGCTGGTTCCATTTGACATGATTGTGCAGATGCGTTTATTCAACAAATCCTTCACATTTTTAAAGTCAACGTGCAATTCGCCTCATCGCCGTGAAATTCTCTTTCTTTAGAGACATCATTTATGAAGATTGGATTCGTGTGAAAGCCGCAAAAGGTATCTGTACTACTGAAATAGTGTAGGAGACGATGATCAATTGTATATCTTTAGAAAGGAGCATAATTTTTTATTTAAATCACATAGGATCTTCACGACACATCCTGATTGATTTGAACTAAAATATTAAGAACCATGAGTGATCCTTGTGCCACAAAATATCACGATCTTTCTTAAAGTACTTGTAACTCGCTGTGCTGCCACCGAGAGCGGTAGCTCAGTACATGGACCGATGTTACTGCAGCACCTCTGACCGGGAGGTCCTAGGTTCGAGTCCTGACGGCGGCAGGATTTTCGACACTAGCTTTTCAGCTAGATCGAATTCAGTCGCTGTCTGGAGGAGAATTCTAGCGGACGGCTGCCCTGATCGGTAGTTTTCCGTGGTTTCTCCGATCAACACCAGGCGAATGCCGGAGCAGTACCCTACCAAACGGGCTACGGACTGCGCGAGATCTGTCCTTCCTCTTCCTTGTCCTATCCTCTCCTCTTACACACACACTTACACTAACATGCACTACACTACCACATCCCGGGAGATCTGTCGGGAGCTTAGAGCTTGTCCCGGCTGGGGCGGTGCCCCGTTGGTGGGAGAGTGTTGGTCAGGGGGAAACCCCACTAGCCGACAGTAGGGCGGCGCCAGATCTCACTATCCACCGGGGGAAGATCACCGCCATCTCCCGAGAAAAAATAGTGCACTACACTAACGGGACTAATGACCAGGGCAGTTGATGCGCCCGGAAACACGAAAAAATCAATCAATCGCTGTACTGCCCTTTTACCACCCGCGCTCCCATATCGCCCTTGCCGTGTACCCTCGCCTCGCACCGGCACCGTTGCCACTCCGCCTGCGCCGCCCGCTCTTGCCGTGCAGCCCGTCCTCACCGCGACCCCGCCCCCTCGCGGCGTCCACCCCCTCCACGCATGCTCGCCGCCCGCGCTTATCGTTCTCGCCGTGCGCCCTCCCGCTTGCTACGGCTGTCCGCCCGAACCGGGGCGGGTGCGGGGCGCGGGTGCTCTATTGATCTGGATTTGTGGGTCGCTTTCTCGCTGCTTTCGCCAGCCTCTTCGTCTTCTTCACCCAACTCTGTGGGCGGTCACCTTTCGTTCGATTGATTGATTGATTTTTTCGTGTTTCCGGGTGCGTCAACTGATTTGGTCATTAGTACCGTAAGTGTAGTGCATGCTTTTTTCTCGGGAGATGGCGGTGATCTTCCCCCGCTGGATGGCGAGATTCAGCGCCGTTTTACCGTCGGCTAGTGGGGTTTCCCTCTAACCAGGACTCTCCCACCAGCGGGGCACCGCCCCAGCTAGGACAAGCTCTAAGCTCCCGACCGGTCATATTAGTGTAAGTTGTGTGTAAGGGGAGAGGATAGGACAAGGAAGAGGAAGGACAGAATGCGCGCGGTCCGTGGCCCGTTTGGTAGGGTACTGCTCCGGCATTCACCTGGTGTTGCTCGGAGAAACCACGGGAAACTATCGATCAGAGCAGCCGGCCGCTAGAATTCTCCTCCAGGCAGCGACTGAATTCGACGTAGCTGAAAAGCTAGTGTCGAAAATCTTGCCGCCGTCAGGACTCGAACCTAGGACCTCCCGGTCAGTCTTCCTGACTTTTCCCGTCATTTTTAATGTATTTTTCGCTGATTTCATCGGTTTTAATGTCATTTTAATGGTACTTTCAGCAAATAATATTTACGAGCTGCAACAAATGTTCTCCACAGAATTCCTGAGTGCCTATACCTTGTAGCCTACTTAATTTCTTCGCTCAGAAGTTGTAACGTCAGCCATTCTGAGAATGTAACGAATGTAAAGAAGGTTCCGTGACGCCTGTCATCGTTGTTGGGGGTTCAGCCGATTTCATGATAACAGAGATACATTTCGTGAGGACAGAAATATTCCGTACAGAAGAAGAGTCCAGACCAAAGTTTGAGAGCTGAGTTCATTTGAACGATCAGAAGAAGCCTCGATTACATCAGTAACATATCGAACAGCTGAAGTTGTTCATCTGAACTGGTTTTAATCACATTTTATACGTAATTTTTATTTGCTTTTAGGGTATTTTAAAAACATTTTAAGAGCATTTTCTTGATCATTTTGAGCAATGTTTTAGGTCATCAAAACCCGCTCCTACTGATTATGATAACTTAACGCTCTGTAAAGCGATCGCATTGTTTGTTGCTTTGAGAGTAGAAAAGACAGGGCGATGCGCATCGGGTTGGTGCACTTGTATCCCAGTTTCCGCCTGTCCACGGCGCATCCGAAGAGGGAGACGAGATAGCATCTTGTCTGCCCACGCGACGTCCAGGCACACATGGACGTTGAGGGCGCTCGGCAGCTGCCCACTTGGTTCCAGTGGTCGACATCAGATGGCAGTTTCCCCAGGAACTCCCCCCTGAGGCGTAAGGCTGCATTAACCCATGATTACAAAGGCGACCTGTAGAAACATAATTACAAAGGCGTAGTCTGACAGACTACTCTGCGTAAACATAAAGAGAATCTCATTTTTACAACGAAACACTAAATTAATGGATTGAAAAAGTTACAAAATGGAGGTACAAAAGAGTTGCAAAACACATTTTGAAGGTTTTTGTAGATAAACCTAAATGACTTGACTCTCACAGCAGACACTTGCTAGATGCTGTCAACACATGGGTTTTGAGAAGCGTCCGCAGAAGTACTTTGTCATGCGACCTCATTTATGATCACCGTCGTTCCATTATCATTGCTAAATGTTCAGAACACAACTTAAATGCTGCACGACAAGGACTTTGTAGGCATTATTTATTACATTCGTCAATAGTGCGACAAAAAGATCACTCATGGCACAGCAACTGATACAAAGGCGTAGTCTACTGGGTGACGCGTGTTAAACGTACACAAATTCAACACAAATACAATACAATACAATACAATACAAAACGTACACAAATACAATACATTGTACGTTACACAAGTAGCGTAGTGCGCGTGCCTATTTCCGGTAGTCGCCATTTTAACATGCGTCGCCCAGTAGGCGCCAATCTTCCTGCCGTTGTAACATTGCCTTGCAGGCACCGCGTCGAAGGCTTAGGGCGCCAGAGAATACTGGGTAGAGAAAGCAAGTAGAATTAATAGACGGTAGCTAGGGACGGAGGCACCCCGAGGTATTTTGGGAATTTCCCGGAATCCAAGAGAAGGGATGCCCAAAACGCGTGGCGGCGCGACAGTCACGTGGCATGAAGTATCGCGCGAAAGCAAGATGACTTTGCGTGTCATGTGGTCTGGAAAGTATATAAGCAAGAGCGCAAAGCGCGGAGGTGAGTTTTTGAGTTGAGTGAAAACTTCGCGCGGACACACAAAACTTGCACTCAGGGCGGTGCGGAGACGAACTATACTCGTAGGGAAACCCATATGTTGGGACGCCGCTGTGGAACATTTTTTCCACAGGTGACTGCGGTCGCCGGGGCTCTACGCTGTGCGCGTAAGCTCGTTTTGGAGTGGCGAGGGCTACGAGAAAGGCAGACTTGCATCTTTTAAGGATCGGGGTATAGGGTCTATCAGAGCTGTTCTTAACGGATCAAACTATTTATTTGTAAATACTTATTAATAAATATATAAATATCTGCAGCTCGTGTCTGTTATTGTTAATGTGTTTCCACGACGTCACACTTGTATTTCACTGGCTAGTCACACAATGAAGGTACACAGTTTCAGAAAGGGGTGTGACGGTAACGGGGCGGAGAAAGCATTCGCCACAATTTCCGACGTCTGACAGACAACGCCTTTGTAATTTAAGATTAAAAACGATTCCTTTGGACGCTGCTGCGCTATGTGGCATGAACGATTGTTACATGAGAGGCGGAAACGCTGAGAAGTCCTCCTCCAAGCGTTATCGGATTTTGACATTGCTTTTAATGCGCGCCCAATTTAGGATTGATCATAATCAACTATCTCATAACTATAACTTCAAATGTATACTTTTCCTTCGTACAACAAAGTAAAAATATTTCGTAATTACATTCAAAAGAAGATGATATGCGTGGAGGATATTCCTCCTTTGAGAGACGGCCCCAGATACCGTTGGTTGGTTAGTGTTTCCGGGCGCGTCAACAGCTTAGGTCATTAATACCCTAAGTGTAGTGCATGTTTTCTTCGGGAGACAGTGGTGATCCCTCGCTGGATGGCGAGATCCGGCGTCGACCTACCGTCGGCTAGCGGGTTTTCCTCCTAACCAGGACTTTCCCATCAGTGGGGCACCGCCCCAGCCGGGACAAACTCTAAGCTCCCGACCAGCCTCCCGGAACATGTGGTAGTGTAGTGCATGCTAGTGTAAGTGTGTGTAGGGGGAGAGGATAGGACAAGGAAGAGGAGGGAAAGATCGAGCGCGGTCCGTGGCCCGTTTGGTAGGGTACTGCTCCGGCATTCGCCTGGTGTTGATCGGAGAAACCACGGAAAACTACGGATCAGAGCAGCCTGCCGCTAGATTTCTCCTCCAGACAGCGACTGAGTTCGACATAGCTTACAAGCTAGTGTCATAAATCCTGCCGCCGTCAGGGCTCGCACCTAAGACCTCCCGGTCGGAGGGGCTGCAGTGACATGACCTACCGCTCCCGGTAAAGATATCGTACATACCCGGAAAAAATTAGGGAACTTACTAGTCCCCGTATGGCGGTGACTAGCTGGCGAAGGTAAGGGGAGAGGGAAATCCCCTATAACCTGATGGAGAAGGTGAAGGTGCGTGTCGTGGGTGCCGATCATGCGCCCTGTGCTGCGCTCTGGCGTTTTGCGCTGTGCGATGCGCAGTTGGTGCCCGCCCCCTCCCGCTCCCGCCCGCCCCCGCCCGCACCCGTCTGTCCCCGCCCGCCTCTGCCAGCCCCGCCCGCCGCCGCTTGCCTTTTTCCGCGTTGCTGCACAGCGGCTTTGTTCAGCGCGGCACTGTTTGACCTCTGCCCCGTATCCTCCCGACTGCGACGGCAGAATACTCTTCTCTTTCCTTCACTAGGGCGTCGTGTATTCTGTGGACTGCAAACTCTCAACGTCAGAACATTTTGCGTTTTAATTATCCTTCTGTCCAGACCAACTAGAGGCTGTGCTCTCATCAAGCATTGTAAAATGTCAGTGAAATATCTTCATGGCAAATTATTATTCCGTGAATTTTGCGTTTTCATAGCATTTGTGTGTAAAGTAAAGTTTAACTTTGTGATGACTTTTATAGCATCATTTATCTAAATTAAGTGACACTAATGAATGTGCTTAAATAGTGAAATGTATAATAAAGTTTTCAAGATGTCTTCAATTTTGTTCATGAAATTTGTCACATGGCAAGACGATATGTCTCTAAACTACTAGTAGTTTCCTAGTCATTTTAAATAAACACCGAAATCTAATAAAATGAACCCGGGAAATGATGCGTCTTGTCTACGTTACTCTTCGCTTGACAGGAAATGGACGCCTGAGAAATGTTCATTGCATGGAGATCTTCTACCATCATAAATAAATCGGTCTTTATGTGACAGTTACACTCTTAACTTCGTTTATCATGTCCTTTTTGATTTGCAATATATTATAATAATATTTTTAATGCAAACATGACAGAGCTGCCTGTCCTGAGAACTATGCACTTACAGTGAGCACAGGGGCAATGCAAATACCTCGACACATTACGACATATTGAAAAAACGTAGTGCCTTACTTTGAGTGAATCGAAGGGGCGAATGGCGTGGGCGATGAATACTTCCGTGAACAATTCTGGCAGTTTGTGAGCCGCACCTCTTCTCGAATTGTTTGTTTTCTAGCGTCGTTCTTTACAATGACGTCTTCGTGGTGGGTAGTTCAGCTTTGGCTCTCACCGGAAGATGCAGATCAGCTATCCAGCAGTACGTAGAAATGCTTTCCGTGTCACCTGTCGTCACGAATATGTAGGGTTACGGAACTGTAGTCATAAATCGACTCCAATTTGGTTTTAAAGAAATACCTTTTACTCCATCATTTAATAAAGGGGTTGGAATTATGGTGTACAAAATAGACAATTGAAAACGTGGAAAACCCAAGAATAAAAGGCTGTGAAAGAGAAAAACATAGTATGAGAAATACATTTTTCACATCATAAATTCCACACGTCCTCTTCTCAAAATTCCACGAATAATTTATCACAAGGCAAAATAGTATAGATAGAATAAGTACCTCGTATTTAGAGCGTTTCTGGTGTGGCTTTATATCAGATTGAAATATATTCCAGATCTTTCGTCTCCTCTGTTCACGAAAGCGTCCTGTTCAATTTGCTTCTAATAAAATGGAGCGATCAACTCGTGAATCGTTCAAGCTGTGCGTTCAGATCGATCGATATATCGAAGCTACTATTACCCTCGCACGTTTTCTTGAGCCCTCGTTTTGCTAGTTGAGAGAAGAGTGGGGAGTTTGGTTATTTTCTCAAAAGGAATTTTAAATCAATTTTTTAGTTCGTTTTGCGATGCAAAATAGTTTCTATTACACTGAAGCAAACATTTCTGGTTATCATATGTTGCGTACAATGCTCGTTCGTATCAGTTATTATTAATTCATCCAATGTTGGCAATGGAATGAGGGTAGGTATTCCGGGGCTAAAGAAAACGTCCGCGTATAATAAATATAAATAATATCGCTGATCTTTTCATTATTACGCAAAGTGCAGGTGATGTCAAACACTGCACAAGTCGGTTGTTATTTTGATTTGGGTGGACAGTGAAGTATTTCATGAACGTGAATATGTGAAAGTTACAATACAATTCAGTTTTCATAAACACAAATAATTGCTAGTTACTAGATATGCGTGAAAAAATGTGCTTATGATATCTTGGAACATTACGGAAATTTCATGCTGATTAGCGCTTAATGGGGATGAGTGTTAGAAAAAAAATTGAAATATTCACTTCATGAATTCCAGTGTCTCCTAGTGCCACTGCACTTCGAAAGAGGTGGGAAAAGTTTCCACCGCAGATTTAGTTCGTTTTAACTGGGTAATAAATAAAAAAAAACAATGTACTGAGTAAAAAATATTAATGAATTTTAATACATGTGTTTAATTAGAAACCCTTTTATGCCGACCACTTTAATTTGCACCTAAAAGTGGTCGTATTCAGAATGCTCGTCATGAATGGGTTTCACTTATCAAATCTGCATTCTTTCCATGAACGTAAATACGTATACTATGTATTTATTACTTTATTAAATAAAGAATATAAATAATGTGCGGATAACATGCAACATATTATAAACATAAAAGGCCATAATTACCATAAATGGTATACATCATACGTGCATTATTCTTTATTTGTTTTGAACACAAAATCTGGTATAGTTGTCTAGATTTTTTTCACAGTTTCATCCTCAATAATATTTTCGTATTCTTTTTCATTCTCACCTAAATAATATATTAACTTGTCATATTTCAATTCATTTTTCAATAACCTATGCTTTCTAATACTGGAGAGCGCGTCAAGTAATAATTATTGAAAAAATGAAATCATATTTCTTTCAGTACCCGCAATCGATATCTCATATTTTTACGCAACTTTTTGATGTCATTCAAAACAAGTAATACACTGCCCAAAAACGTGTGTTTCTAGATTGCAGCATCGAAAGCAACGTAAAGGAAAAATATCATATTTACCAAAGACATATGAAGCCAAACTGGTAAGAATGATACAGTGGTTCAAAAACGTACCGCTAGGCTTTAAAGGACTAAACAGCAATAAAACATAATACATATCCTACGCCGTTTTAAACGTCTTAGGCGAGATCTTGTTACCCCAATGGAGCCGCGGCTGAGAAGGGAAGCAAACAGAGCAGCCGCCAGGAGCGCGGGGCGGAAGAAGGGAGGGGAGGCGTCGCGCCGCGTCGCAGTAAATGCAATTAGGCAGCCGCCCTCCTCCGCTCCCTCCTTGGCCTTCTCTGGCCCACCAACCCTGGATCAGCGCCGCGCCGGCCAGCTCATTAAAGAGAACATTGCGCTTTGAACACTCTTCAGAACTTGTTCCGGGCAAGCGCCTCCTCACCGACCCTCCCCCGGCTCCATTTTCTCGACGCTTCTGCGTCTCGAGAAAATCTTCTCGTTGACACTCGTCTACTAATCTCTCCGCTTTTCAACATATTCGGTAATATAGCGTTTATTTTTAGCTTTAAGCTGTAGGGAGAACACGTAAAGAAAACATACACACACGCAAACATCCATGTCCGAGGCGGGTTTCGAACCTGCGATCCTTCGAGCAGAGGCTGCTGTGCTACGGCCCTACAGCCTTAACGACCTCTGCTATCCAGGCCGGTCTCTCCGCAGTAGTTTCCGGCAAAAGTAAAAACAAACAGGTAGCGCGGAAGAACAACAGGATGGCAGTCATCTTTAACTGACCCCAAAACTCATTATCAAATTGTAACGTATTGTATTAACATAAGCAGGAAGACTGGCGGGTATTAACATAACAATGAATAGGCGGTAGCTAGGGGCGGAGGCACCCCGAGGTATTTTGGGAACTTCCACAAATCCATGGATAGGGATGCCCAAAATACGAGTCACGTCACATGAAGTGCCGAGCGAAAGTAAGATGACGTTGCGTGTCATGTGGTCTGGAAGGTATGTAAGCGCGGGGGTGGGTTTTGAGATGAATGAAAACCTTGTGCGAACGCACAAAAACCTGCGCCCAGTGCGGTGCGGAGACGAGCTATGCTCGTAGGGCAACCCTTGTGACGCCGCTGTGGAATTTTTTTTTCCACGGGTGACTGCGGACACCGGAGCTCTACGCTGTGTGCGAAAGCTCGCTGAGGAGTGGCGAGGGCCAGGTGTCAGGCAGATATTTCATCATTTAAAGATTGCTCCTGCGATCGGGGGATAGGGTCTATCAGAGCTGTAAATAACTGATCAAACTATTTATTTGTAAATACTTATTAATACATCTATAAATAACTGAAGCTCGTGTCTGTGATTGCTGTTGTGCTCCCACGACGTCACACTACTATAGTATATATGTATTTTTTTTCTGAAGAGAGCCATACATTTTCTGCTGACCGAAACGTTGAATGCATTGTAAAGAAATTGGTACGAACTGAGATTCATGATTTTTGTCTGTTTTTGGCCTTTAATCTGTACAATATGAATGTATCTTTATATCATTTTTGCTATGAATTTGATTGAATTACTAAAGAACTTTACCACAATATGAAGATGTTTCTTCTCAATACTTTCAAATCCACCAAGAACTTCGACATCACACCCAAGACCCACTCAGATAAATTCCCCCTCTCGTCAGTCAACAATTTAAATCGCCAACGACAATCTATAATACAAAATATAATCTCTACAAAACGTAACATCTACTTCCGATTTGGCAAAGGGCGCAGCTCAATTACGACACGATCACACAAAAGTACCTCCATAAAGGTGAATTTTTATTTCAGATTGTATAATTATCTCAATGAAATGCTAGTGGATACGTTTTGTTTGTTAATAAACAATGTAATTGATAACAGGTAATGTTTCACATGTGACTGCGGTATTCGTTAGGTAGTATAGCGAATGTTCCAGTCGCTTTCGGCAGACGGTACGGTTGCTGGTACACAGCTGACCGTTAAAAAAACTGGTTTGCCTATTTTTTCCCTTCAATGGTAAACGCAATCTTTAATGTTTCTTATTCATTTTGAGGCCTTAGGAGTATTATATGGAAATTTTGTAATGCCGACCGGAAAGCTAGACATGGCCAAAAAATTAAGAACCGAACTAGTACGAACTACAGGTGCTACAGAATGGCACAGGCTTTCTCGTAGTAAAGTTTTCTAATTTTCTCGGTGAGGACTGGTACTGTACAGCCTTGTCATTCCTTCTTGCATGCTGCCATATATCGACGCCAAAGTACATTTATTTGGAAATTTCTAAACTTTTCGGTTCCCAAATAATAGAACCAAAATATTATTTTAGGAATATTAAAAAAGGCTAAAACCTCGTCCTAAATAGGAATTTTCATTGAAAAGTTTGGGGCCGTCTTGAAGATAATGGCGTGAAGTGTTACTTCACAAGGTTTGTCCGGAAAGTAATGTGAATGTTTTTTTTGACGCGACTGTACGACTCAGCTTGCTCTTCTAGCGTGTTAATGGTCTTGGAAGCTTTGGGAACAAAGCCATATTTACGCCAGTTGCCTGAGAGCTGCCGCAGGGTGAGGACAGCATTTTTCGTGAGAGATGTTTTCGTGACGCCTCAGAGTTGGAAATGCAACGCTCTGTCGAGCAACGCATGGCGATCAAGTTTTGTGTTAAACTCGGCAAGACTCCTTCTGAGACTGTTCCAATGCTGAAGATGGCCTTTAGCAATGATTGTCTGTCGGATAGGTGTTTGAATACCACCTCGAGAAAAGCAAAGTACTGAGTAGCACACGACAACGTCCCCTCGCCCAGAAAGGCCAGGTTGCCAATATCAAAAATCAAATCAACGCTGATTGTGTTTTTCGATGTCCAAGGGATTGTCTACCACGAATTCGTACCACCAGGCAACAGTGACAGTCAAATGTTTCGTCCAGGTGCTCAAGAGGTTGAAACGTCGGGTCCAATGTGTCACAACAATCCCACAACCTCCCTATTTCTCTGACGTCGCGACCCCAAACTTCATTTTATTGCCACGTCTGAAAACGCCGAAAGGGAAGCATTTCGGGTCGGTCGACAACATGAAGGCGGCTACAATGCGCGTCTTGAAGGACGTCCCGGAAAAGGGCTTTTGCGTCGCCTTTGACACATGGAAATCGCGCTGGCAGCGATGTATCGATGTGGTGTCGATGCAGGAAGGATATATTTTGAAGAATATTTAGAGATTGTATCAATACAATCAATAAATTATTTGTTCTGAAGTCATTGACATTACTTTCCGGACAGATCATTTAATTTCGAAATTTGAAGCTATTTTTCACAGGAATCATTATTAAGTTTCTCGAAAAACTTCATTTGAAGTGATTTGAAGAACTTTAATAATTTAATAATAATTTAATAATATATACAAAACCATTGAAATGTGCAAAAGTTTGAAGAAAAAATTACAAGTCGCTTTTTAGAAAATGGCGTTTGAATGTTGCATTTAATTGCATTTAATTGCAAAAATTGCATTTACTTCATTTTTGAAAAAACAAATGAATAGAACAATATGGAATTTATATCATTTCATAGAGGATATTTATCACTATCTCTACCCAAAGTTTAAAAAATCTTTTTGAGGTCATTTTCGAAAAAAAATTGTTTTTGTTACTTTTAAATTGCACATATTGCATGCAATATTGCGCGAAATTACTTAATATTTAAAACAATGTACCTGAATTTAATTAAAGAACTAATTATATACAACAAATTTCACTTGAAATAAATTTTTTCATTTTCACTTTTGTAGTGGTAGGAAGTCACAAAAAAAGTTCAAATTTTTGTATTTATCGAAAAATTAAAGTTAACAGTGAAAATCGGTCCTTTCCATCTTCATTAGTGTATTTTATTATATTCTATGAAGAAGTTTAAACAACAAAATGGGGTCATTTTTGAGAAAATTTTGAATATGTCTCAAGCGCGTCATGTAAAGTACTGTTTTTCAAATTCGCTTTGACTCAGCCCAATTCAACAGTTTTTTTTTTCAATTTGGAAAAAATCCTTCCCATGGTTAGTGTTGTTCACATACATCAGACAAACAGACAGACAGACAGACGGACGGACGGACTTTTTGTCGTCAATCGATTTTTCGGTATCAAGGACCCACAAAAAATGATTCATGTTACAACACGTATTAAAGGATTTTATTTCTAAAATTAGCAAGTGGAGTTGTCTAATTTTTTTATTATCATGGCCCGGAATAATAGTTTTTCTAACAAAAATACGCTGTTTTTCCGCGTAGCATTACATAACTTACTCTCTACTGCGTAAGCTCCTTTTTCAATTTATTGTTTTCCTTGATATATAGTTCAGTTACATTAACACTACATATATTCGTTGACTTACTAACTAAAGTAAAATTTATCTTACAATTAGCATTGCGGTCGAGGAAACCTAACGGTCACCTCTAAACAGGGCCCATTTCGGAAAATTGTTGTAGGAATATATAGGAAGGGTACTTATTTTCTATTCTTGTGGAATAGATAGGGTTTCTGGCTAGGTGAACTTTAGTTAGTTAGTTAGTTAATGCCTTATTTTACGTGAGGACTCGCATCAGGCCTCTGTTAACTGAAATTTGCTGCTCTACCACCGTTTAGATTTGGTATCTGCATTAGGTTGGAGTAGAATTGGGTGGATAGCTGCGAGAAAGTAGAAATTGGAAGAGTATTCAATGAAATAGCTGTAATAAAAAAGAGCAGACTTTCTATTTAGTGATGCGGATGCAAAACCACTTGAACGAGGACCAGCGACGTGCATCGATCGGCGCGTGGATGGGGGCGGGGCATGCTCGTCGCGCGTTCGCTGCTGCTGCGCGTCCTCAGAGCGTCCAATTCATAATTGCGCCACGAATTGCGGATCGCCCCAAATCCAATCCTCTTGAGATCGACACTAACTTCGTACTGTCTCTTCACTATGGGAGGGGCCTGCTGACATCTGTGTCCCGGTTCCGGCTGCCATGCTGGGCTTCTATTGGCTGTCCACAAGCTACCGCAACACATACAAGTTCAAAACCTGATCGAATGATGTTTACTGTAATTAGACTGTGCATTTTATATTTTTATTCTTTTAAGGAAATGTACATTCAAATACGCTTTACGACCGAAAGTAAATTCATGAGAGTATTTAATGTATAATGTGTAATTGTTTACACCCATAACTTTTTGCTATCTGGTAGCTTCCTATGAATACTTCAGCCGTACCTGATAACCGCACCCCTGCGGCGTGCATTTACCTGATAAATAAATGCACTCCTACGGCGTCCCTAGTCTTATTCTTGTTCCACTTGCTGTACAGGCTTACTATTTTGAGGCTGTTCATGAAGATATCCACGGACGATCCATCTTACACATTGAACACTGATTTCCAATTAAATAAATTACCCAGAGGTGCCAGCAGCGTTTTGGTGGGGGGTTCTTAAACCAAAGCATTAACTGAAGTGAGGATGTCCCACGAGCCCCGCGGCTGGTTTCCAAAAGTATCCATTGTTTATTGATCTAAATGAGCCTTTTAAACTAAATGAACCGAACTCTTTTTGCTAAATGCTGTCTCTCTTGCTGTATTGCTATTCTTACTATATTACTATACCCTATCCAATGACTTTTCTTATATATTTGAGATATGACTAATTCTAATAAATTCCGTTTGTTAATTCTTCGGGCTTGCGGCAGTTATTTTTTTAAAAGATGCCCATTGCAGATTGCACTCGCCTCATATCTGACACCAATATGTCATTGGAGTCGCCATCTTCCGCAAGAAACAGATACCGAATCCCAGTCTCTAGTGCGAAATCTGTGGTGGACGAAGCTGGTTTGGCAGATTTTCTCGGGGTCTCACGTTTGCTCGGCCGCGCCTGTTCTCTACATCATCGTTATTTATATCACTTATCCATTAAACTATATATACATTCTAGATATGACTGTTAAGGATGCACAGACCATTAAACGCTGGATAGCGCGCGCTGCAGGGGCTCCAAAGTGGAGAGAAGGCGAGCCCCTAGCGAGTCACTCTCCGTGGCGTCGCGTCGCCTCCTTAATTTAACGAGCTTTGAGCGCCGGGACACACAGAATCGGTTTTGGAGGTCGAGCCTATGTACAGTGACTGGGACTTAATAGTTCCGTCAACGCCGACTGTGCTCACTGCGTTAGTTTCCTGTTGGACTTGGTGATCTTTGCTACGGACAAGTACATCTTCTGGCGACGGCGACTGTGCATTGACCCGGTACATTTTCAGCGTAAATTGTAAACGGCATTGTAATTGATAGGAGTTGGAAATTGTAAAACGTGCGCAATAAATATTTGTTTTTTCTTACTTTCAGTGTATTGTTTGGACAGAATATTGATCTCTTGTATTATGTAATGAAAGCAAGCACAGCGCCGATCTAGTGGGCGCTAAGCATAATGACCACGCAAGAAAGAAGACATCCAGTGTGCACAAACCAAGAAAGCGCTTCAACAATGCAAAAGGCATTGAAATATGTCTAAACAACACTAAGATATTCAGAGAATCATCAAGTGTAATAAAAACATTAACTGTGGAACAGGATCCGAATACATTATAAAAAAATCTTCACGCATTAAATAGCTAAAATGACAAATTTTTGGAAAGGGAAAGATATTGAACTTTTGAATCATCTCTATTAAGATCTTCTATTGTATCGGTGATATAACAATATCAATCACGGTGGAAAACAGTTTCTTTTAATTTTCACGTTAATGGATATTGTGAACATCTTCAAATAAATAAGTGGGTGCCAGAGGTTCCTCCACAGGGGTTGACAGTATTTTCAACTATACTTCCAATACTTTAAAATCCCGTATTGCTTATTGATCTCTTGCAGGAGCTTTTGTGACTAATTGATTTACAAATGGGCCTGCATTTACGTTGCGCGCAGAGGCGAGGGCGTGAGTGACGAGGGAGCCCCGCCCCGCCCTCCGCCCCGCCCTCCGAGGGCGCGCGACGCTGATGGATGGAAGGCCGGCAACAGCTCCGTGACGACGCGACGCCACGCGGCGACCGTTAGGGCGGACAGAACAGCTGTTAGAGATGCCGAAACGGGCATGGGTTCAGGCTCCGGCGTGGTAGATCCGCAGCGGGTGCGGCGCGGAAAGTTCCGAGCTAGAAGCGGCCGCGGAGGTTTTCTTTTTTAATAGGTAATTATTACATACAAATTAGAAAACTTGATGCTAAGTGGCTAGGACGAAGGCCTTTATAATACCTACCAGCCATTACAATACCTACATTCTACCGCGTTCTAACCTTTCGTATTCTGGTATTCACCCCAAATGGTTTCTCCATCGCATCAGTGCCGCGGAAAAGAGACCATAAGGTATGGCTGAGGAAAAAGCCGCCTTCCAGTGTTTGGCCTAGAGATCACCTGAAAACAAACAGCACCACAGAAGATCGTTCGCACCCCACGCCTCTGCCATTACATTTCCGATTCCCACTTCCCTTCGCCCCCTAATGTGCTTATTACTTTAACTGTTACTTTAACCGGCCGCGGAATTTGCGGGAACGTTCACACCGGAGCGTCAATTATGAGTCAGCATTTGGTGACGGTTGGCAAGGTCGCTCGACCAAGTGGGGAGCGAAGACTCCCGAACGCGGACTTCCACGAAACTCGAGCTGCAGTGGAAGAAACGCGTCTGACTGCGTTACAAATTTCCCCGCCAATTAAACGCTGCCAATCCATTGCCGCGATGCTTGCCTGCCGCGCAGGTCTCAACGTGCTCATAAGGCTCGATTTGTATACATTATTACATTTGTGAGATCAAGTGCTTTAACTGTCTTCTTGTACTAATATTCCTGATGTTTAGTTAATGCGTGGGCTTGCCTTATAAAGGCACACAAATCAAATAAATCTCTAGAGAACATTCTTCATCATATACTATCAAGGGGCTAACAGGCCAAAATAATGTAAATATTCAATAAAAAGAGAACAAATAGAAAAATTACTGTTTATTGAAATTTTTCAAACTGGGTAACACGTTTTACGATAATCGTCACAAAATGTTATTATTGTACTTGATTGTCTAGCAAATTCGGCCTAACTGCCTCGTTTGATAATTATTTAAAGTCGTATTGTAATAAGATGGCTTGTGATATTTCTTTTGTTTATACATATTAAAGTGATAATTGTTCACAAAAGTGTTTCGTCAAAGAGCAGCTTAAAATTAAGCTTTTTTTTACCTTGTACCTTTACCTGTTTGAATTTTAATTAAAGATTAAAGCTCTGCATAGTGCTTAATAATTATTTTGTCTGTGAAGATCGGAAGCCAAAAGAGCGAAGAGGGTGCGTTTTAGTAAGATGCCGGCCACGGTGCGGGACGGGTGGGGCGCTCCTTGGGAGCAGCGGCGTGTAAAATGGCGCGAAAGGCGCCGGCGAACGAGCGAAGTGGGGGCAGCGCGAGCGCAGAGAGCGCAGGGTGCAATTGAAGCAGTGGCGGGCGGAGCGGGGCGGGGCGGGGCGGAGCGGGGCGGGCGGGGCGGGCGGGCGGAGCGGGCGGGGGCGGAGGGCGGGCGGGCGGGGCGGGGCGGAGCGGGGCGGGGCGGGCGGGTGGCAGGGCGGCGCGGGGCGGGGGCGGGGAGTGGACGTGGAGGGGTGGAGCGGGGCGGAGGGCGGGAGGGGGGCGGGCGGGGCGGGCGGGGCGGAGCGGGCGGGCGGGGCGGAGGGGCGGAGCGGGGCGGGGGCGGAGGGGGCGGGCGGGAGGGGCGGAGGCGGGCGGGGCGGAGCGGGGCGGAGCGGGGGGAGCGGAGGGGCGGAGCGGGGCGGGGCGGAGCGGGGCGGAGCGGGCGACGGGCGGAGGCGGAGCGGGGGGGCGGAGCGGGCGAGCGGGCGGAGCGAGGGCGGCGGGCGGAGTGGCGGGAGGAGCGGGGCGGAGGAGGCGAGGGGGCGAGGGGAGCGGGCGGAGCGGGCGGGCGGAGCGGGGCGAGCGAGGCGGACGGGGCGGAGGAAGAGAGGGCTGAAGCGCCACTATCGCGTGCTGAATTGCGAAGCGAACCAATGTCAGAAACGACACATGGGCGGCCGCGGGCGGAGGAAAGACAGGGTGCGAAAGTGGTGCCTTGCAAGCGGGTACAAAAAGTTTTGTTTGCCAGGGACACCTACGGGAGATGAAAGCGTAATGGAGAAGAAATAAGGTGAGAAAAGCATGCGCGGTGAATTTGGGACAGTAAATCACGATATCAGGGACCCACAATATATGTTTTTTCTGTCTCAATATCGGAAAATTTTGCTACTCCAATAAAATACTGCGTTTTCTTCTATGATGGTTTACGTGAAAATTTCTAAAAATGCAGTAGTTACATAAATAATAATAATAATAATAATAATAATAATAATAATAATAATAATAATAATAATAAAGGCTTCTCAAACTAAACGCAGTGTTTCACGTTGAAATCACTATTTCCCCATTGAGAATGCAATGGTTACCAACGTAGAAGAACAGAATGCCTTCAAAATTAGAACAAAAATGGGTACCTTGAAATGGTATTAGATGCACTTTTTAAAATACTGAAATGCTCAATTCAATAAAAGAATCATTATTTATAATATAGTTTCTCTGTAAACTAACGTTGTGAAACAGGGAAAAGTATCATTGTATGTTATATTACAAATGCACAATTACCTGTAGAGTCGGTTATGGCCCAGTTTATCGATGCGACTGCACATCAGTGAAAACATTGTTTTCTGACTGGAAACATTAAACTAGTCAGTTTGTAAACAAACAGAATGTAGGTATTTTAAAAACACTGCAGATATGGAAAATAAACTGTAGACTCGCGAGGTGCCGGGTGGGCAAGTAAAGAAAGGCTTATAAGCATGGAGCCAAGAAGGCAACGGCGGCTGCTGGCGAGACGTGAGAGGATGGAGGGCATTTGGAGAGTGCACGGGCGCCGGCGTGGCTTCTGCCCTGTGACAGGTGAGGCCCTCGCAGACGGCCGCTCGCCCTCGAAGAATCTCGGCGCGGGATCGATAGCAGAGGGCGCGCGGGGTGCCCGCCCCCCTCCCACCCGCCCCGACGCGGCGCACCTGGCGCCCTGAACCGCCCTCGCTTCGGGTCGGTGCTCATCGGAGAGCGTGGCTTCGATGGTGAAACAGTTAGCGTACGCCCAACGTCGTGAGTTCAAACCCTATCGAAGTCGTGGATTTTTAAGGTTGGAACGATTCTTCGTACGCCATTCTTCGGACAAGTAAAGCTGGCTGTCACATGTAGGTTTACGGCATGTGTAAACGATCCTCAAGCCGAAAAGAAGCCTTTGGGCAAAATTCAAATCGCGTTTTTTGCCGCCCGAGTGACACATTTTTTCGCTGCTAGACGGCGCAAAGAATCGAGCGAAATGTGCGTGCTCAGGCGGAAGAGGTCTGCTGGCCTCCGCCTCGCCACGGAAATTAGGCGTAACTTAATTCATTTAGGTGTTGAGTCAAACATTTCTCACATCGCTTTAAAGCCTCTTCCACAAAATTTTCTGCATTGAAATCGCGAGAAATATAAGTAGATCACAATTCGCAAAATTTAGTAATTCTGTTAATTACAATGTACCCTTGTTAAAAAGAACTAGAGGTGCTACAGAACGGCTTTCTCGTATAGTTTTTTTAATTTTCTTGGTGTGGTCTGGCTATAAGGTTTTGCTCCATTCTCTGGCGAAATGCCATTTATCGTCGCCCAAAGTACATTTTGTTGACATTATCTCAACTATTTGCTTTTCTAGTAGTACAACCGAAATATTGCTTCAATAATATTAAAAGAAGAGGAAAAACTCATCCTAAATACAAATTTTCATTAAAAAATTTGAAGCGGTTATTAAGAATATGGCGATTAAGCAATACTGTGAATGCGAAATTTCAAGCCCTTTTTCACAAGAATTTATTGAGGTTTAAAAAAAAAAAATGTCCGTACTAACGGATTGAGAGGTATTTCACAAAAAAGACATTTGTGTAATTTTTGAAAAAAACACATGAATATACCATAATGAACATTGCGACATATTAAACAGCGCACATAGCAGTATTTATCAGAAAAAAAGTGAAGAAAAATTGTGGAGCCATTTTTGAGAAAATGGCATTTGAGCGTGTCTGAAAATGCGGAATTTTGAGCTCATTTGTAGAGAAAACGCTTGAGTTTTCGAGCAACTTTATTTGACATTGTTGAAAGAACATGTTGATAATTAAATAAAAAATACAATAATATGTAGAAATTGCCTTTAATGTAAATAGACGTGAGAGAAGTCAAAACAGTTTCATATTTAAATTTTTTGAAAAAACATAAGAATAGAGAAATATGGTGTGTACAGGGTTTGTTTGACACTAACAATACAAAAAAATTTAAAGAAACAATTTTGAGTCGTTTTCGAGAAAATCTTGTTTTCGTAATTTTTTAAAATTGCAAATATTGCATACACTATTGCACGAAAACAACTAAAATTTCCGAAACAATGTACATAACCTTATTTAAAGAACTATTTATGCACAACAAATTTCATTCGAAGGGAATCTTCTTCTTCTTCTTCTTCTTCTTCTTTCTTCTTCTTCTTCTTCTTCACTTCACGGATTAGGGGAATTCCCTGTTTCGGCTTCGTTACACCATCTCTGTCGTGGACGGCCAATGTCCCTTCTTCCTCGTGGTCTGTACAGAAAGGCATGTCGGGGAATCCTTTCGTGAGACATTCTTCCTAAGTGCTGTACCCACCGTGTAGGATACTTGCCTCTGCATGCCATCACTTTAGTTTTAGAGACAGATATTGAGAGACAATATGGTTTGCATATTCTATTTAGCTGGTACAAGGACTTTTGCAGACTTATTTCGTTCTCTTAGGGAAAATCTTTTTTTCAATTTTGTAGTTGTAGGAAGACGCCGAAAAAAATTCAAACTTTTGCAATTTCCGAAACTTTAAGTTAACGGTAAGAATCACACCTATGTCACCTTAATAAATGTATTTTACTCTGTTCTTACAAGAAATCTAAAGAAAAAAATTGTAGCCGTTTTTGAGTAAATTAATGAATGTTTCTCAAAATTTCAAAGCTTCAACTAAAGCCAGATAGGTTTCTTTAATTTGAAAAAGATTGCACATGTCGTTTAGTCGCTAGTACTGTTCACAGACTGACAGATACGACAGGCAGACAGACGGACAGACGGACTACGGCGTTTTGCTCTATTGGGTTTTCGGCATCAGGATCCACAAACGGGATTCTGTTTCACACGTTTAGAAATTTTTCTCTTAATTTGCAACTGGTTCAAGCACTTTTCGTACAAACCGTCAGAATTTTTCCGCCGAAAATCCCCGTTTTTCGGGAGCATTATGTAACTTTCCTTATACGTATATTACTCCGTATTACGAGAAACAAAAGTACAATTGTGTAATTTTGAAAACTTTCAAAAATACATGAAAATTAACCTAATGCCTAATTAAAATCAATTAGCACTATCCATACGAAACTTTGAAGAGAAATTTGGAGCCGGTTTTGAGAAAATGGCATTTGAGCGTTTCTGAAAAACCGGGATTTTTAGCTCATTTTCACAAAATAAAACTGTTTAGGTTTCGCGAATATTCATTTGACATTATTTAAATCACATATACTCATCAATACAATAATGTGAACAAATTGTCGCTAACATAAATATTAACGACACGAGAGACAAGTGAAAAAATATACATTTTTGTAATTTAAAAAAAACAACACAAGAATAGAGGAATATGGTGTTAATGGCATCTTATGGATTACATTTAGCACTATTCCTTCCAAAGTTTAAAGAAAAATGTAGAGCAGGTTTTTGAAAATCTAATTTTTTTTAAATTGACATATTTCACGCAATATTTCTCAGAAACTACTAAAAAATTCAAAAAAATGTGTATCACCTTAAGGAAAGAACTAATTATGGACAACAAATCTCATTTGAATGAAAAATCTCTACCTCAAGAAATGAAGGAATCAATCGCTCAAGGAATCAATCGCTCATCGGTCAATCCGACTCGATGTTCAACCGGATACGAGGCTATTCTAAATTGTCGTTGATTTCCTAATGGGGCCTCAAGTCGATTAGCCCCCTAATCCCTCATTTTATTTCTGTCATGCTTCAAATAATTGACAAGCATAGAAATAGAGTATGCCTGCCGAACGTTGTCGCTAAGTGTGATTTAATTTTTTCCCAAGGGGGCAGATCTTGAAATTGCAAGACCTGCTCTGGTCCTCTGCGGTTTTTACATCGAAAACATGTCAATGGGCTTTCCTGATTGTGTGGAGCTATTAAAGACTTGACGGTTTCTACTGGCTCAGTGAGCCCAGTGGGTCACCATCAGGAGGTATGACCGCAGCGGTGCCGCTGTCATGGCCGGCGCCTGCGGAACGCAACCCACCCGACAGCTCCTTCTCTGTCCGACAGGAGATGAAGGCGCGAAGGATCTCGTCTCTTCACCTCCAAGTCTTGCATAAACACTTGTATTCAACAGATCTGAGAGAGGACTATCATTATAAGAATCTTCATTTACTACCGATATATTTAACTTGTGGTCTCTGTACAAGTCCGGTGCAGGTGGAAGTTCGCTGAATAAAAAAGAACGTTTCTAAATACCCTATCTTCTGCTCCAATCCCGATGTATCTCACTCCTGACACCACGAGTTTTCTTGTTATGAATTAACAGCTTTGATTTAAAAAAAAACTTTTTTAAACTATGTACTATTAGAGAAATAATTTCTTTTGATATTAGAATGAATTTTCATGTGAGTCATCAAACTTTTACACCAATCGGAAGGGGTCATGGGTTTTTCCACCAATTGTGCCTTGAATTATCCCATTATACACAGAACATGCACCAATGATTTCATCTATTTTCACAACTTTAACAATCTCTTTCGCTCTGAACCTTGGCCGCAGGTCACGCCAGCGCATGGAAGGTTCAACGCGCCGTTTGTCTGTTTACATGAGAATCTATCAATATTCCGCCTTGCAGCTGATTGGCGGGTGCAGCCAACCAAAAAGAAACAGACAGCGACTCTGGGGACTAAGAAATGAACTCTGGCATAATTCCTCTAGTAGTCGTGTTCAGAACCATAGCAGAAAGGGCGGTGAAGTTTGATGCTGTAACATACGCTATCATAATAGGTGACGAGAATGCACATATATAAGCGATAATAGTATAATATGTTTTCATATAACGTCTTTTATCAAATGACCCTCTTCAGAACCGATTTTAAAGTACTTTTCATGTCACAACATGCTTTTAAAGTTAATGACCCTCTGTAAACATTTACGATAATGTGGTGTTGATTGTGCAGCTGTTTATATAGCGGAAGATTATGATTAAGAAAGCCCTTAAAACCGAAACTTTATTTCATAATTCTGCGCTCAAAAATTTGTAACAGTAATGTGTGCTTGCAAATGATAGGCAAATGTTTTAAAGTACTACATATCTCATATTAAATTCATGAGTCCATTGAAGATTTCAGGAATCTCTTTTAAAACATTTTCTACAAAAATATGTTTCTACAAAAATTTAAAAGTACCTTAATCATGAATGCCGTGTTGATCAAGGAGAGACGAATATCATTGGATTTCCGAAGAAATTATAGAAATATACTTTCATGAAATAATATACCTTCCTGAGATGAGAAAATAACCCTGGTTAGCGGTGAGGTAAGCAGGGGACGAGTCCTATCTGCGGAGTACCTGGAGGGCACTCTAAAATCCTCCGCCAATCTAGCTTTACGGTCGCGTGAAGGCCTCTGAGTGAAAAGGGTAGTTTGGGGCCCTGAAGCGGCGAGGTAGTAGTACGAGGCGCGGAGAGTTGGGTCGTACAAGAAGCTGCGACGCCCGTGGCGGGCGTTTACTCTGCCCTTAGGAGGGCGCGCCCCGAGGAGTTCCGGAGGGCAGAGGAAAATGCTGCCGGTGTAATGCAGGTTGAGTCATTTCAACATCCACGTGCGTGGACGGGCGGCCAAATGAGTAACTAATTGGTGTTTCTGTGCACGTGAATTGCTATGAACGTTATTTTCATGTAAGTAGTGAATGTTTTAACCCGAGAGATGGTGGCTTACACTAACATGCACTACACAACCACATATTCCGGGAGACCTGTCGGGAGCTTAGAGCTTGTCCCGGCTGGGGCGGTGCCCCGCTGGTGGGAGAGTCCTGGTTAGGGGGAACCCCACTAGCCGACGGTAGGTCGGCGCCGGATCTCGCCATCCAGCGGGGAAAGATCACCGCGTATATCCCGAGAAAAAGCATGCACCACACTAACGGGAGTAATGACCAAAGCAGTTGATGCGCCCGGAAACACGAAAAAATCAATCAATCAATCAACCGAGAGATGGTGGCATTTCTTTCTCTCTGTTTTGTGAGGTGCTGCTCCGGCTTCTGCCCAGTGTTGAAGGTAGAAAGAACGGAATCGATCAGTCTTCGGCCGTTGTATTATTTTAGACGGCAGCTGTTAGAATTTTCCTTTCTACAGCCACTGAATTAGACCTGGCTGTGAATATTAGTTGATAGAAAATTCGCCATTGTCGGAACTCGAACCCTAGGACCTCTCAATGGGCAGACAACGGAAAGAGTGTCGAATGTTATCTGGGAACAATAACATCAAGCAAAGTGAAGAGATTATTTGTGCGCGATGGTAGAACCACCGATATCTGAATATGTGGAGTGATCAATCTTCGATAGTAAGCGGAGTTAATAAGTACTACTCATTTGAAGTAGAGACAACTGAAGAAGACTTATATATTATTAATGTAAAGATACAACAAAATACAATAAGAACATGAACTGAAGGTTTAAATATCTTTATTTGACCTTAAAAAATCTATAATTTTAATTGTTTGCTGAGTATATTTTTCATTATTTATTTCTCTAGATACTTCTCCAGAGTTCATGCTCTCTCTTGATTTTGCATTGTGTCTCCACTGTGTCTACGTATCGTAATGCAGTCTTCACACCCTTCAGTACCTCTTGCACTGTTGGATCACCGCCCCACTCTCCGAAGAACGTTTTACTCGCCTAATAACATACGAGATTCTTTCGGTAGCGGTATGATGCATGTGGCTAATGAAACTGATCGCTTTTCCACGCGGTATCGCTATCCAGGCTGTGGGGCGGTGGGAGTCGTGTACTTTGCGACGCCTACGTAGACCACCACCTCGCGCTTTACTGCGCGGAATATCAAGGAACATCAAGCTTGAAACTGAAGCAAGCAATCGCGCTTCCCCGTCACCAGTTACAGCCCACACGGCCTTTATTTTCGCAGTGAAGCAGTGGCACAAGACCATCAGTGAGGTCCCCATTCCGGGTCCGCTAAGGCCCTCCACCTCAGGGGAGACTTTTTCGACCATTTCACTCATGTTTGTCCGTGTCGCAACTAGCCAATGCTAATCAAGAATATATTCAAATTAAATTAATTCCTGATCTTTATCGCCGTATGATTATCATTTTGTTTACTTTTTGCACTCCGCTGTAATAACTTTATTTACCTTTTTAAGATAACGATAGCGATTGTTTAGGTCCATAATAGCTTGTGAGCATCAATATAATATTAAAATGTGTCGTTGTGGTAATGTTTAAAACTCTGAAATAGAATCTATTATTAAATATTCAGTACCAAAAAACAACAAAAGGAACAGAGAAAGTGGGTAGAAACAATTTCAAGAATTTTGTGAAGAAAGAAAGTACAAATGAACAGAACAACCTAAAAAATGGAGAAATTACACATTTTTTAGGCAATTAATATGCGACGGGTAGCTGGTAAAGAGTTCAAAGAATATTATATCAAAACAATCTGGAACGTTACGGTCAAATTATTCAGTACAACACTTTAATGAGTACACACGTGTGTTCAGTCCATTCGAAATTGACGAATCACGCTGCTAATTTAGTATTGTACATCTTCCAATTCAAATATTTCGAATACAAAAATATGTGGAAATATCGGAACTGAATGAAACTTTCACATAATCCGGTAGCAATTTAAGTAATATTTCTCTTTTTCTTTATTGCTGCAATGTTAATTATCCATTTGATTCATGGAATGTCTCAATTCATGAAATAGTTACACTAAATATCAATCTAGCTGCTGTGATGTTACTGATTTTCCAAATTTTAAGCGCTTCTTCAAGATAAATTTTAAATAAGAGAGGGGCTAATAAGCAGTCTTGTCTTAGACCCTTATTCACTTGAAATTCGGGGGAGAGCCGTTTACATACCTTGACAGAGCTGTTATCACTTTATAATGTATTGATATACGTTGGCTCAACACCACTTTCTTTCATGCTTGGTCATAACTTATTTAATGGCACTGTAACGTATGCCTTTTCAAGGTCAACAAATATGAGATGGACATTCCTTATTCTTTAAACGTATTTTTATTACATTTTTTAATGTGAAAATACCATCAATACAAGACCTTCCTACCCTGAAACCATTATGTTCCTCCGATTCTGTATAATGATGTTCAATTCTATTTTTTAGGGTCCTAACGAAAAGTCTTTATTGCCAGCATTTCCATCACCCTACCAGGTGCTGATTTTAAGAGTTCTACACTGATATTACCTGGACTCGGGGTCTTTCTATTCTTCATGAGGGTCAAGGCAGATTGTATTTCATTTGGCACAATAGGCATTATAGGCGTCTTTTCTCGGTGAGGGGCTTGCAAAAAGTCTGTTCTATTTTAGAAGGACCTCTTAGATAGTCACTCCATTTTCGGATACTAATTGAAACTATTCCAGTCCTATCTTTGTTTTCCATTCTCATTCCTTTTATTATTCTCCAAGCTCTGTTAGACTTTCTGTTCCCTAGACATCTATAGACTTCCTAACAAGTCTGTTGCCAGTATTCATCCTTAGCTTTACTCATTTCTCTTTATCTTTCTTAATTCTTTGATATTCTATGTCTAAAACATGGAACTAACAACAAATAAACCAGGTGTTAGCGGATTTCGAAATTTAGAAACAGTGTTTATCTACTTGTTAGTTACCAGAGCCCGGCAATAAAATTTTTTCTAGCGAAAATTCGCCGTTTTTCGGGGACGATTACATAATCATCTTATTACAAAAACTTTGAAGGGAGAAGTTGAAAATTTTGACTGAATTAGAAATGAAAAATACTTAAGGGGAAAATTTCTATCTTCGATTTTGTGATTGTATGAAGACGCCAAATAATTTCAAACGTTTGCAATTTTTGAAAACTCAGCGGTAATACTGAAAATCGTAACAATGCCACCTTTATAGATGCATTTTGCTCTATTCTTAAAGAAAAAATTGGAGTCATTTGTGAGGAAATTTTGAAAATGTTTAAGTTACCTCATAAAGTACCCCAAAATTTATGAATGTTTTTCAAAATCGCAGAGCATCGAATGAGGCCAGATCGACAGGGGTTTATTTAGTTTGGAGAAAATCCTAGGGATAGTTTAAACGCTAGTTTGTTCACTTACACCAGACAGACGGACAGACAGGCAGTCGGAAGGACGTTAAAAAACATTTTTTGGTATCAGGGACCCCAAATCGTGTATTTATATTGAAATCGCGATTTCGATATTTCGCATCATTACGTAACGTTTGCATTACTACGTATATTACTCCGTTATACGTACGTATTACATTATATATCTATAATGTAATAATAACCGTGTGGGGGGTTGCATGTTCAATAACAACACATACAACAGTTTCACAATACTTTTCATTATAACTTAAGGTGATTATGATGATGAGCATGCGAATGAATGATCTTTACCGAGATTGTCACACATTTCTGATAAAGTTATTGCGGCTACCTATCTTATTTGAAATTATCACAAGCAGAAAAGAACAAAAAACAATTAGTTAGCCGCTGCAATAACATGACGTATTGGTCTAGGCTCTGAATTTCCTTTGCTATCTTTCCGCACCTCGGCCGGGAAAAGGAGCTGACGCTGATCCGACTACGGGTCGTTACACAAAATGTCTTACTGTGTTGACATGATGACTATGTCTTCGTCGTCTGGGGGCCGGCAAAACCTGCAGGGTAGCGGGCGGCGGTCAAATGGGTCCCGGCTCTTGAGCCAGGCGGGTCGGCGGGGGACAAGAGCGCGCTACCATCGAGTCTTCTGTGGGGTCGGCGACGTCACGCGATGGGCGACGATCTGAATTCGCTCCCCGACTCAGGCGAGAACGCGGTCAATGCATGGCGTTCCCTGCGCAAGTTTATTGCCGAAATTAAAAAACATAAATGCGTCTTTGAGACAGCAATGGTTCCACGTTTTGGCTCGAGAAGCTAACCACAGTGATTGCATCTACAACGACCGAAGTCAACTGTAGAAGTTCATGAAAGCACGCAAAGCACAGGTTAGAAGCACGAACACAATACCAGCTCGGATAGAAGTCAATTGAAAAGTGCCACGTTTGAAGTTTGAGCTGTGCGTTGGAAGTCGGAAAAAGCAGAAATTGAAGTGTTTTGGGGACCTCACACGCGACAAGACGAAGGCTTCGATCCCCCACCTCTGATCGGAGTGCCTCACCCTGATTTGCTTAGAATCAGTTATCGTGAACAGCTGCGGGGCGACACTCGAACCAATGGCACGCGAGCTCATGTGTCACAAAAAGAAATTGCCGTTTTATTAAAAAATGATTTTCAAAATTTCAAAGCTCCTACTAAAGTCAGATCGACAGGGGTTTCTTCAACTTGGAAAAGATAGTACGTGTAGTTTAGGCGCTAGCAGTGTTCACAGACAGACAGACGGACGGACGGACGGACGGACGGACGGACAGGCAGACGGTAAGACAGACAGACGGACCAACGGACGTTTTGCTTTCAATTGGTTTTTGGTAAATCAGAACCCACAAAACAGGGATTCTGGCTTCACCGCGTGTTTGAGGACCTTTTTCTCTTAATTTAGCAACTGGTTTTATGCACTTTTTGTCACCAGAGCCCAGCAATACATTTTTTATGTCGAAAATCCGACGATTTTTTCAGGCAACATTTCATAACTTTCTCTATACTATGTATATTATTCCGTATATACGTACGTATACGAGAAAGTAAAAATGTATTTTATGCGCAGCCGTACCGTTCATCCAATATCGATTATAACTTTGTCAAATTATGGCTTGCCCTTGCGTGAAGAATGTAGGCGTAGTAGAATGGGGATGTGCGTATGTGTCGCAAATAGACACGCGTTGATGATTCTCATTAGTATCAGGAGTGTTTAAAGAGTGGTTTGAATTAAATTGGACATATGGTGGCTTGGTTGGTTATCTATGGTCTATCTAGCTCTACGCAATCCGCCGGACACAAGTATTAAGGACGTCTTCGCCACATAATCTGCCCCTGCGATTGTGAAATATCGACTGGAATGATTGCTTGAATGTTACCCCGGATAAGTCAAATTTCTCGATGACAGTGTCATAGCGAATGCATGTCCAGACGCGAGGGAAGATATTTTAACAAAAGAATACTTGACAAGCAGATCCAAACCAGGAGATTGAACAAACCCATACTCGCAACAAAGTCTTCCATCTATTTAAAGTTTTGCAGCGTGTAGCGTACAACGTGACTAACAATTAAATGAGAAGAAATAAAAGAGGTCATATTCGTCAACATATTAGTATGTTGACGAAGATGACCTCTTTTATTTCTTCTCATAAGAACGTCAACATCACCAAATCAGAATTCTCACAATTAACATTCAAATGACCAGTAGCGTGAGGAATGTAATGCACTGCAATGGGGAAGCATTGCCAGGTCCACTATGAGTACGGTTACAAGATTTTCAATTCAACTGGAGGGGTGATAGCAGACAAGGGAAGCTTTAGTAAATACTCCACACAAAGCCAATTTCAAAAATTAAACTGGACATCAATTAAATTTACCAGTAACTATTTAATTATTTATTATATTACCTTGTATTATTTTTATTACCACCCTCACAACCGAAAACTCTTTCATAACACACGTGCTAGAAACACTTGTAAAAATGCATCATATTTAACAGAAAGCATATCACAGATTTTCAGCTACCTAAAAAAAATGAACAAAGAAACGGCAATCGCTGCCTGATAATGGTAATGCTAGGGCTGTATAGCTATCTTTTATATTGTATTGTAGGGCACACATGATCTAACTGGCAGGCGCCGCAAGTGCTGCTGGGGGAGGCGCGATGTTGCACGCTTCCCCTCGGCCGCTGGCAACCCCCAGGGGCCTCCGCCCGGCCTACTTCCCAGCGGTCGAAGCGCGACGCGCAGGCGACGGGCATCGAACCGCGCACACTCGCGGGCAGGACGAGGGGAAGGGGAGGGCGTGTAGAACGAAAAAGTAGCGGCGGATGAAGAGGAGGAGGAGGAGCAAAACAAAGCGAAGGAAGATGAATAGGGGAAGGATAATGAGGCGCCGGAGAAGGAGAAGCCGACGGAAGAGTTTGGGGGAAGGAGAATGAGAATGGTATCGTAGGCTTCCGCGGCCAGAGTCATGATCTGGGCTGTCCGATGACGCCGCGTCTGTACTGAGTTTGGCAGTACAGCCCTGAAGAGGACCGCGATTTGTCGGTCGAAACGTCGGCACCCCAGCCTTCGACGCGGCGTCACCTGGACAGCCCAGATCAAGGAGAAAGAGAAGACTACAGAGGAGGACGGGGAGATAAAGAAGTCGCCAGGAGAGAAATACGGAAAGGAGAAGGCGGTGGAAGAAATTTACGGGAAGTAGAGAGACGGAATAAGACTAGATAAAAAGAGGCGTAGGAGGAAGGAGAGAAAAAGAAGTCGGTGGGATGGAAATACGGAAAGGAGAAGAAGGCGGTGGAAGAAAATCAGAGGAAGGAGAAAGAGGCGGAAAAACAGAAGACTAAATAAGAGGAGACGAAGGAGGAGGGAACTGAGGCCGCCAAAAAAAGAGGATGGGATAAGGAGGCAGCGGAAGAGTCGGAGGAGGAGGCGACGAAGTGGACAGCAAAAGGAGGTGGTCAGAGAGCGATGTGACCGCACTCGCCAATAAAGTCGAAGGAAACCTGGTCAAGCGCTGTATCCGTCACATCTCTGCGGCTGTTTTTTCACATTCGAGACCGCTTACCGCGGGAGTCTAATAGCCACCACCGCAGTCATGCATTTGATTGCACTCGTTTCGCAGTATAAGCGACCGTATAATAGGGGCTGGCATGTAGTGGCGGTGGCGGAGGAAGAGGAGGTGGTGGTGGTGGATGCGGAAGTGGCGGTGGATGCAGGTGGTGGTGGTGGTGGTGGTGGTGGTGGTGGTGGTGGATGCGGATGTGTGGTGGTGGATGAGGTGGTGGTGGTGGATGCGGTGGTGGTGATGTGTGGTGGTGGGTGATGCGGTGGTGGTGGTGATGCGGTGGTAGGGATGTGAGGTGATGATGGATGCGGAGGTGGGGGGCGTGGGAGTTGGTAGGTGGTGGATGTGGTGGTGGTGATGGGGTGGTGGTGGTGGGGTGGTGGTGTGGTGGTGGTGGATGGTGGTGGTGGATGGGGAGGTGGTGGATGAAGTGGTGGTGATGGTGGTGGTGGTGAAGATGGTGGTGGTGGTTGAGGTGGTGGTATGGTGGTGATGATGGTGGTGGTGGTGGATGTGAGTTGGTGGGTGGTGGTGATGTGGTGGTGGTGGATGAGGTGGTGGGTGATGTGGTGGTGGTGGTGGTGGTGATGGGTGGTGGTGGTGGTGATGTGGTGGTGGTGGTGATGTGGTGGTGGTGGTGGATGTGAGGTGGTGGTGGTGGTGGTGATGTGGAGGTGTGGTGGTGGTGATGTGGTGGTGGTGGATGTGGTGGTGAGTGGTGCAGGTGGTGGTGGTGATGCTGGTGGTGGTGGTGGTGGTGGTGATGAGTGCTGGTGGTGGGATGCGGTGGTGGTGGGATGCGGAGGTGATGATGGATGCGGAGTTGGTGGTGGTGGTGGTGGATGCGGAGGTGGTGGATGCGGTGGTGGTGGTGGTGGTGGTGGTGGTGGTGGTGGTGGATGCGGAGGTGGTGGTGGTGGTGGTGGTGGATGCGGGTGGTGGTGGTGGAGGTGGTGGTAGTGGTGGTGGATGCGGTGGTGGTGTGGTGGTGGTGGGATGTGCGTGAGGTGGTGGTGGTGGTGATGGTGATGTGGTGGTGATGGTGGCTGTGGCGATGGTGGTGGTGATGTTGGTGGTGGTGAGGTGGTGGTGGATGTGGTGGTGGTGGTGGTGGTGGTGATGCGGTGGTGGTGGTGGATGCGTGGTGGTGATGCGGTGGTGGTGGATGCGGTGGTGGTGCTGGTGGTGGTGGAGGTGGTGGTGGTGGGATGCGGTGGTGGTGGTGGTGATGCGGTGGTGGTGGATGCGGTGGTGGTGGTGATGCGGTGGTGGTGGTGGTGGTGGATGCGGTGGTGGTGGTGGTGTGGATGCGGAGGTGGTGGATGCGGCGGTGGGTGGTGGATGCGAAGGTGGCGGTGGATGCGGGTGGTGGTGGTGGTGGTGGTGGTGGTGGTGGTGGATGCAGTGGTGGTGGAGGTGGTGGTGGTGAACTGATAGCCTCAATACTATCGTATTTGTGCGAATCTAATGCGCCATCGAGTCTAATGCGCACCCTCATTTGAAATTCAATTTAAGAAAAAACGTTTTGTAGGAAATGTAATGCGCATCAATGACAGAATAAGAGGCACAGTATTTTATTTAAATTTACGTAATACACCAACGGATTATCGCAAACATAGCATTCTAACTGCTTTACTGTTAACTGCTTTACGCTCTAATGAAGCGTCAAAAGACACATCTTCTCTGTTTGCCCCCCATATCGTAATCAAAAACGCTGAATAGTACGTCAATGATAAATGAAACGAAGTTGAATTTCAAATCTCCAGCAATCCATTGGGACATAATAAACGAAAAAATGAAGTTATTGGCGTTCTATGAAACGGATTTGCACTGGAATCCAATGCGCCATCGATTGTAATGTGCACCACTATTTTGAGTACTACATTTGATCCAAAAAAATGCGCACAAGTCGCGTAAATACAGTAATTCATTGCGAATAGAGGTATGATAAGAGTGAGATAGTAGGACAAAATGTTACAAGGGTAAGTGTTGCAAAATTGTACTCTAAGACGCCATTTATATTTAAGCTTTTGTTGTACGCAGAAAATCTGTTAGATGGAACTACGTTACGAGTTCCCTCCTCTTTTTTACTTCTGAAGGAAAACGCATGCACTTACGAGGCAATACGGATTTAAAATTCGAATGCACAAACGAGACATTCCAATCCTGACTAATATTATCTTCATCTTTCTTCATGGGCAGCTGGCCGCCTATCCCGAAACTTGATCGTCAAACGTGTTCCTCCGTCAATTCGTCGTCCAACGAAAGAAGGCAACCCGTAGAAATACGCTGTCATTCTTCATGTTCATCTTTTCACCAACAAAGAATGTTTAAAATTGCGATTAACACTTACTCTTGTACATTTAATGGTTAGATCAAAGGGACTGGGAATGTTCATGCAGCTGCTGGTAGATTCATTATATAATAGATTTAAAACCCAATTTTTTCAACTCCTTCTTATACAGAAAATATACGGTACGTCTGTTACGTTCTGCAAAATATTTTCAACCTGCAATTCAATCTTCTTAACTTAGATCTGCATGGATCATACACTTCATCAATCAATAATGGTTCTTTGTTTCCCCACGTGTTGTGACATGGTAGTCTTTCCCACCCACCACCCATCACCAAACAAAAATTATCATTTCTAATTCCTATCGCTGGCCCTCCTAGGTGGGGTAGGAGTTGTGGGCAAAGAGCTACCTCGACGTGATGTTTACAGAGCTCGAAGAGGCTCTACCCTGGAAGTAGTTCCCAGCGGATCGGAAGTGACCTCCGGAGACCCTGATAGCTCCCCTCAGGCTCAAAGATTGATTAGTGGTTCAACTGCTAACATCATTAGCCCCTTAAAGTGTAGTGTAGGTTTTCAATCGGGAGATGGCGGTGATCATCCCCCGCTGGATTGCGAGATCCGGCGCCCACCTACCGTCGGCTAGTGGGGTTTCCAACTGTGGACTCTCCTAATTAGCGGGGCAATACCCAGACGGGAGAAGTTGTAACCTCCCTACTGGTTGTCCGATAAGTATGGCAGTATAGTGCATGTTAGCGTAAGTATATGTATGCAAGGGATGAGAATAGGACAAGAAAGAGGAAGCCCTTTTGTTAGGGTACTGTTCAGGCATTCGTCTTGTATTGATCGAAGAAACTACAGAAAACTATCGATCAGAGCAGCCGGCCGCTAGAATTCTCCTCCAGACAGCGGCTGAATTCGACCCAGCTATGTAGCTAGTGTCGAAAATCCTGGCATCGTCGGGTCTCAAACCCTAGGATATCCCGATCAGGGGCACTGCATTTACATCAATTGATGCACTTAGCCACCTAAGCCGGTTTACACGCGTCGACATGCGATGGGAAAGTGGAGAAATCGGCCGCCCCTTTTCACAGGTTTACTCCAGTTTTCGTTGAGACTCCGCCGACCAGCTGGAAAATCGTGACTCATCGCTCACATTCCACGACGCGTTTATCAAATTGAAAAATATGCCTGTAGATGACAGGCCAAAAGAGGAGATCCTCCCAAGAGGATTAAGAAACGTTTCCTCTTGTGGCCACAGGAGTGCTGTGAGATATGAATGATTAAAAGAGAGGAGGAAAGGCAGTTAGTTTCGCAGAAATTTCGGTCGTTTTCGTGACACGGTAATTAAAAGCCGCATGGTTGAGGAATCGATAAAAGTAAATTTCTTCATACCATTGAACTGATTTTTTTACATTAATTTTCTCTGAAACCTTTTATTTCGAAATTACTTTCATGAGTAGGAAATACGTGACGAAGCACAAGCGAATGGCAGTCGGGAAGGGAATCGTGCAAAACCGGAAGGTAGCCCTGACCGAAAAGAATAGGCAACATGACGTTATAAACATACACCTGGCAATGCCTGTTTCCTTCAGATAGTTGAAACGTTAGTGTGAACGGAGGAGGGCCAGAGCGCGTGGCCCGAAACCTTTTTAAAGGGACTCCTAAGACATCGTACATAATAAAACATTTAAGTAAAAAAAACATGTTCAATCATTGTCTTTCCTCTTTTTTCCTGGTAATCTGAGAAATTGCTATTTTGCACTTGAACCGCCACCTCCAGAGAAAAAAAACATGCACTACACGTACGGGACTAATGATCAACGCCGTTGACGCGCCCGGAAACACCAAAAAATCAATCAATCAATCAACCCTACAACCGACATTTCATCTCGTTTTCATGAGAAATTCGTTTCACCTTGACAGCTGCAAAGGACGCAACCACGTAGATGCTGCCAAGAGCACGGGATGCTCTCCGAGTCACTAGCGACCTACGCGGTTTGTACCTCCCGTGCGACTTCGAACACTTTCGAAGACCCCTCTAAAATTAGCAGCCGGTGTCCAAAGAGGACCGCGCCGCCATTACGCCACGCGTAACAAGCTCTTTCCACTCAGACACATAAATTGCGAGCACGATCCGACAACGTGTGTAACTCATCCCTCACCTACAAGTGTGCAATGGTTAAGCGTCGTTGCGTCGAGTGTATGTTCTGTCCAACAGGATTCGATTAAACGTAGGAGGAGTTAATTTTTTTTTCGCGTTTAAATTTGCCATTCTGCTTATTATTTGCCGCGAATTTAAACGCGAAAAAATAAACAAAACTCTAAATTTATTTACTTGTCATCTTTTATAAATTATTTTTATATTATCCGATTCAGCTATTGACATCAAAATGACCATATTTTTAATTACAAACCTAGATGTCAGGATGTAACTTTGTTGTAAATTAATATTCAAAATAGATTACGCAACTTTTGTGTTGATTAACAATAAAGTATAATTTTTTAAAAATCAATGGATTTATGCTTAAAATAGCTTCAAAATAATATGATTACTACTTGTCACAACGTATCCTGAATGTAGAAATGAAGTATTTTTTGCGAAAGTTTACAATGTTTTTAAAAATACTTGTTGAAATGAATGCTGAAAATGATACTGAGGTTTGGCTGCGATTTATACTGAGGTTAGCGATCTACTACGTGTGCAATTTTCAGACTTTTATCTGCTCCCCCAACAGAGATATTACAGTTGCAAATTTAGAAAAAAAACTGAAAATTCCAATTTTTAAGAAGGTGTAATTTTCAAGGGGTACGTTACTTACCAATGATATTTTTCAAAAAGTAACTATATTGCTATGTGTAAAAGCACAGAGAAATTAAGGCTGAGATTCTATTCCTCCTTTGAGGAATTACACTCTGAAAATCGAACTTGGTTCATTTGCGTTCCATAGATTTAGTTGCAAATATTTCTCAAGTAAAAACATGCTAGGAAAATAATATTTCGATTTGTAAGACAGAGAATACTGAATCCAATGTCTTTTATTCTAGAATGTTAGAACAAACCAGAGCTGAATTTTTTGAAAAGTGAAAAATTGCGCACGGCATAAGACAAAAATGGTCGCCATTTGTAAACCAGATACAATAAAAAATGTTTTTGAACAGCCAAAACATAAGGTTAACATTGGTTAAAGACGCGTGTGACCGATAAAATGTTTTCTTATGTCACTCTAAGGGACCTCTTTCACAATTTTCAGGGCGTTGCGTCCCTTCAGTGCACATGCCTTCCCTCAAGGCAAAGAGCAGCTCTTGATACAAACAGTATCATTCTGGGGAAGAGAACAACATTTTGTATGATGCAGTGTATTTCCAAAAAGTGTTCACTGATTATTTCGTTTCCGGGAGCCTCAACTGCTATGGTCATTAGTAGGGAGCGGATTTCCATGTAATTACATGTTTTTACAGGAACTAGATACCAGCATTAATTTTTTTTGAGTTTTTAAGACATTCTGAATGAATTGGAACTATTTTTATTTCACATATTTTTACATATTTTGGTATAATTGCATATTTTTACATATTTTACCTATTACTACATGTTTCGTTATATTTTAATATACTTATATGTCGAAACGGAATATTTCAGATGCGCGTTTGAATTATATGTTACATCTTTCTTAAAAATCAAATGTATTTCTGCTGGGCTTCTATGATCACCATATCTTCGCCATAATTGCCACCCCTCGCTAACTGCATACTCGGAGTCAAGAATGACAGAATTTCTGAGAACAAAAGTAATTTAAACTGCAATTTTGCTCATGTTTCAAACAGCACATTCGTTACTCGATCGAAAACTAACAAATATTTTTTACAGAAAATTGACTTATGTGTGGTTCGATGGGGGTAACCCCTCCCCTGCGATCCATCACTGGCTACATCGTACTACTTTTCACTGGAGCTTCTCGTAAATATTGTAACATATACTATGAACGTATTTTGTATTTCCAATAAAATTCTTATGTCTGGTAAAATCTAGTGTAGAATTACTTCTACAGAGGTAGAACCTACTTTCATCCACTCCGAATACTTGTTAAGAACTGTTTAGCGACGTTCTATGCTCGGAAAATGCTAGTAGATAACAATTTTAAGCACAATAATGAATTTTTATTTTACATATTTCCTATTTTTCTTACATATTTTGGAAGAAATAAGTACATATGTATATACATATTTTGCATTTTTATTACAATAAAATCCGTTCCCTAGTCATTAGTCTCGTAGTTGTGAGGCATGTTTTTATCACAGGAAGTGATGACGTTCCTGGAAGTTGCTGAGATCCGGCGCCAACCTCAAATACGCTTGCGAGATTTCTCAATCCAGGTATCTCCCACTAGCGGGGCACCGCCCCAGCCAGGATAAGCTCTAAGCTCCCGATCGGCCTCCCGGCATGTGTGCACTACAGTGCATGTAAATGCGAGTAAGTAAGGGGTGAGTTAAGGACAAGGAAGGCGAAGGAAAGATTGAGCGCGGTCGGTGACCTGTTTGTTGGAGTATTGCTATGACATTCGCCTGGTGTTGATCGGAGAAACCACGGAAAACTCCCGACCAAAGCAGCCGGCCACAAGAATTCTCCTCCATTAATGGCGACTGAACGCGACCTAAATATCTAACTAGTGCTGAAAATCCCGCCATTGCCGGGGACCAGGAATATCCCGGACAGAGTCAATGAGAGAGACAACAGAGAGGACATTTGACGCCCTTGAGCCACCTCACCCTGACTGAAGGCGTGTATTCTGCGTAACTCAAAAGTACCATACTGAATGCAGTAATGCCTGCACGTCAATAATACTATCCCCGAATGCAGTTGATTAATTGATTGATTGATTTTTTCATGTTTCCAAGGCCAACTACTGTATTGGGCTAGTCCTGTTAGTGTAGTGCATGTTTTTCTCTCGCGAGATGGCGGTGATCTTTTCCCGCTGGATGGTGAGATCCGCTACCTACCTTCCCGTTGGCTAGTGGGGTTTTCTTCAAAGAGATATCTCCCACCATCAGCCCCAGCCATGACAAGCTTTAAGCTCCCGACCGGTCTCCCGGAATATGTGCTAGTGTAGTGCATGTTAGTGTTGTGTGTGTAAGGGGAGGATAGGACAAGGAAGAGGAAGGAAAGATCGCGCGCGGTCCGTGGCCCGTTTGTTAGGGCAATTGCTCCGGCATTCGCCTGGTGTTGATCGGAGAAACCATGGAAAACTACCGATCACAGCAGCCGGTCGCTAGAATTCTCCTCCAGACAGCGACTGAATTCGACCTAGCTGAAAGCTAGTGTCGAAAATCTTGCCGCCCTCAGTACCCGAATCTAGGACCTCCCGGTCAGAGGCGCTGCAGTGACATCAGTTGATGCACTGAGCTACCGCTCCCGGTCCGAATGCAGTTAAAACAACTTGACATATACAGTAGTACTGTTCAAAGGCAGGTAATACCTCACGACTAGTTCTTTTTATTCACTTCTAGTACTCCAACTCACGACAACTCCTAATACTTTTTATGTAAATAGGTTATGTTTCAAGGAAGCGAACATTACGTTATTTCATATTGCAGATCAAACGAGAACAAAATGCATTTGAACAGTGAAATAAAGAGAGCGGCAGTAAGTAACACGAACAGCACTGTCCCAGCTGCAGAAAACATATTTTATGAACAAAACTACACTTCAAGAATAGTACCGTATCGAAGGCTAACAAGAGTACTTCTTACACTAACCCTTCTAATTCTTACACTTGTTCCCAATTTCTTACATTTGTTCAGGAACACCTTCAACATGACAGTATGTGGCCAGCAAATCACAAGAATCTATCTGAAATTGTTCGTGAAAATGATATTTCGACATGTTCGAACTATTATTAGATCTACAACACAATAAAAGTCGTCATATAAGACTTGTAGCAAACTTTCCACGAACAAAATTAATCAGTTGCATTTGGATTTTTGCCGAGACCCCTCCAAAATTTGAAATGCCTCTCCTTTGGAGAATTAATTCATGAGTAGACGAAGTCTACTAGTACTAAACCCTTAGGGCTTCCACTGGATAGGAGGCTCCCAATATTTTTTTCAACAATAAAGTTTATAATACGTAAAAATTATTGTTGACTAGATATTAAAGATAACAAAGAAATGCATTTTACTCAGATTGAGAAAGAATGGATTAAAAATTACTAAACAAAAATATAGACAAAGTAATTTTAAAAATCTATACATTGATAAACTGTCTTTACTATTTAAATATTAAATTTGTAAATTGAAAGGTTTTCATTTTATTTTTAATAATGGTTTAGGTTTCATGTCATCGGTATTCAAGCGAATATCATTAAGTCATTCTTGATGTTTTTAAGCTATTTTCATTAAATACGTTGAGAAGGCAAATTTAATAGAATCATCTTCAACTTGATATATCTGTAAACAGGGCTTCTGGAGTCAGTTTCCACTAGCGCTACCACAATATATTAAGTATTTCGGTATTATTGTAGGAGTTCGAAGTTTGGTCATCCTTGGGGTGAGGTCCGAGGAGAAGGGGAGAAAATTCGAGACACAGCTCCGCAGTCCATTAATCTTAAGAGAGTCCCAGAAGTCTCCTAATTTTTATTTTTATTTTAATAATTATTTATGTACTTTTTTGTATACCATCATTATAAACGATCCTTTTCGATACCCCGAATCGTGCATAATCCAGTATTTTATCGCACGCTACATGACGTCATCGCCATTATTAAACGCGACATGACATCATCACACATTCAGCCAATAGTAGCTCGAGAATCGTGGGAGGTAGAAAAAGACGGAACAGCTGGACCACTGTTTTCTCGCACGGATGTCAACAATGCCATCTTTTTAATTTGATTTCCAGAGGGCGTTGGATGTCAAGCACCTGAGACGTCAGAAGAAAGTTGTTTCTGCGAAATGAAGTTTGATTTCCTGTAAATTTATAATGCTGTTATACAAAAATAGCGTAGCGTAACTCGTTTAGTAATGTTGCGCTTTATTGCATTCAGACAGTTTCGAAAAAACCCGCCCCAACGTCGCTCGTTTTCAAAACATGTACTCATGCAATAAAGCTTAACATTATAAACTAATTGCATAAACTACTAATTTATTGTACCAAATCTTTTTTTCAATTCTGCAAATATATATTTTGAATATTAAAGTCCCTTGCAGGTCAAGACCTGTTATGTAAACGATTCAATAGGGTGTGAGAGCCAAAAATAACAGCGGGATGTAGCAAAAACAGATGTCTACATAAACAACGACAAGGCATTGATACTATATCTCAATAAGTCATTATAATCTATTGTAAGAATTAATAATACACATATAGTACAGTTCTAACGAATTTTTTATAAGGACCCACAAAATTTCGCTCCGGGGTCGGGATTCGCTCTCATGGGCCTCCTTAGGAATCCTAACCCTACCCGGCTCTCCAGAAAAATATTGGCTCTGGGCATCAAGTGACGTCACAGCAGGGCGTCTCACTGGGTGATCCAAGCGAGCGAGTCCCGACGATGTGAATGACACTAGCCAGACGGCAAAGTCGATTTCAATCACTGTCTGGAGGAGAATTCTAGCTACCGGCTGCTCTGATTGGAACGTTGTTTCACCGATCAACACCACGCGGATGCCAGAGCAGTACCTAACAAAACGGGCCACGGGTCGCGCGCGATCTTTCCTTCCTCTTCCTTGTCCTATCCTCACCCCTTACACACACACACACACACACACACACACACACACACTTACTCGAATATACCCAACACCACCACAAATGCCGGGAGAGCAGTCGGAAGCTCAGAGCTAGTCCTAGCTGGGGCGGTGCCCCGGGGGTGGGACATACCCCACCATCCGACGTGTAGTTCGGCGGCGGACCTCACCCCCAACCTTCCATCATACAAACATGCACTACATTTACGGGACTAACGACCGAACATTCTCCCCTCCCCCAGCCGTTGATACGCCCGAAAAAACACGAAATAATCAATAGAGCCAGTAAAGTATGCTAGACGTCTGCTACAGAACCGCATCATTCCGAGGCCACGGCATGGCTCATGACGGCAAATTTTACCAAACCATCGATACATCGATGTCGATGTCGACATTAGGTTTTCGATGTCGATGAAAACCTCGACGAAAAAACATCGATGTTTTAATTATAGACTAATAAACACGCTATTTTTAATTACAGTACTAAAATGGATATATTTTATTGTTTGTTTACCAGTATCAGTAGTATGTAAATAAAAATTATTATCGAATGTAAAGAATAAAATTAACAATAAAGAACATCGTGTTTCGCTACTTTAGCCTTTAGTGACTTCCATTCGTACACCATCGACGTACAACCACCTAAAATTCACTCAGACTGCACAGGCAATATGCGTGATAAAGCGGATGAATAGCGCGATAAAGAGGGTGACGCAAATCGAGGTTATTGCTGTGCTGCTACCCCACAACGTACCTAAACCCTTTCACTTTAAAAAATAATTTAAAAAATAAAATTAAAAAAAAAACAGCCATGTTTTTTCAACAAAATATCGATATGAAGAAAACATCCAAATACAAAATATCGATGTTTCTGGTTGAAAACATGGATGTTTTTTTTTTGTTGGTTTTTTTGCCATCCCTAGCCATGGCGTGGGGCGCGTGGCCTACCTAGGACGAGGGACGGCGGCGGCGATGGCGCTGCGTGGGCGTGGGCGTGGGCGGGCGAGGCGCCGCCCCCGACGCACGCGTCCGTCGGCCGGCACGGCATGTCCCTCGCGCTGCTGCTGCTGCTGCTCGGCTCTGGCTTCGCCCCTCGACTGCCCTGTCACGCCACGCCGCTCCCCGGCGCCGCCGCCCCGCCCCCTCCCCGCCACGGCCGGGCCAGCGCGCACGCGCCCCGCCGCACGATGGGCCGGACTGGCGGGCCAAGCGGACAAAATACAGTCCACGCCGATTGATTGTTAGTCGGTTGGTTGGTTAGCGATTCCGAACGTGTCGCTTGGGTCATTAGACCCGTAAGCGTAGTGCATGCGTTCTGCGGGGGCCCGGGGGCCCCTGCTTTAAAACTTTATTAATTATTTTTTATTATTATTATTATTATTATTATTAAAGTCAAAAAAATTTACAGTTTTGTAATTTGTGAAAAAACAAAGAATAGAGCAATATGGCGTTTATATAATCGTGTAGATTTCATCTGGCATTAACCCAACGAAAATTTAAAATTGGAGCCGTTTTGAAAACTTACTTGAAGGAAAAATCTATATCTTAAATTTTTGTTGTAGGAACTCAAAAAAATTTGAACTATTGCAATTTCGAAAATCAGAGTTAGCTGAAACTGCACCTGTGCCCCCTTTTGTAAGTGTGTTTATTCTATTCTTAAAAGAAATTTAAAGAAATGGAGCCATTTTGAGAAAATTTGAAAATGTTCGGGTCGATGTAAAATATCATATTTTAAAGAATGTTTTTCAAAATTCAAAGCTTCAACTAGACCATATCGACAAAGGATTCCTAAATTTGGAAAACATCGTACGTATGATTTAGGTGCTAGCAGTGTTCAAACGTTTTTTTAAAAAATATTTGAAGTTTTCAAATATTGCTAAATGTCTGCAATGTTAGAAATATATAAAAATCTAGAAGTTTTCAATTTTTTCGTAGATATAGTGTTAAATGTACTGTAACAGATAACATAAAAGCCATTTGGTCTTTTTCTTTTCAAAATTACAAAATATTTTTTTTACATGTCTCTATGTCGTTAATATTTACATTATCAGCAATTTATATACATAACGCGTTTTTGGGTTCAGGACATTGAAATGACACAAAGTTTCAAATCAAAATTTTCTGGAAAATCAGCTCAAAATTGCATCAAATCAGCGTTTTTAAAATTCTCAAGCGACATTTCTCAAAACAGCTGCAAATTTTTGTACGAATAGTGAAAATGAATTCTTTAAAATGACATGTAATTTTCCTGTATTGTTTTGTTATTTCGAAAATTATGCAAATGTATTTTAAATATCTCTAAGCCGTTAATATGGACATTGCCAGTAGTTTATTTCTTTTTTGTATTTATGAGTGACAGTTCTTTAAATTACTGCTAATGACTTTTCCAAACACTCAAAAATTTTCTGTATAAAAGGAGCTAACTCTTCTAGACATTTTCTTACAAACGGGCTCCCAAATTTCTCAAAGAAAATTTCCATAAAGGACGAACATTTCTATACATTTCTTTAATATTCTTAAAATAATATTTCAATTCTTTGATTAGGAATCGGAAAATTTAAGAAAATTTCAAAAAATTTACTTTGGAAGTCGATAAATGGCAGCTGGCGAAAGGATGGGGCCTTGTTTACCTTATTTCGATAGCCTACTTACTATTACTTTTTAAAGATTAATGACAAAAGAACGAATATTTTTCTACAAATTGTCGTTAATTAAATACAGTTCAGCTTATTGCAAAATATGCATATTTAATTGATTTTTTAAATTATTTTCAAACATTTCAATCGAAATAGAATATAGCCTTCGGCTCTTCCCCGTATCTTAAATTACATTATATCATTAGTGCTGCAAATCCTGTTGTGGGCAACCATTATACACTTCCACCAGCCACCTATTGCATTACATATTCCCCGTTGCGTAAGCGCCAGGCGAATGCAGGAGCTGCTCATCGCGGTGGCGGCGGCGCGGCGCAAGGGCGAGGACGGGCCGCTTGTCCGCCAGGCGCCGGCGAAGCGTGAGACACCAGCCAGCTCAAGGCATCGCCACCACTTCCACGCCCTCGCCCTGGTTCACGCCGCCGGCGAAAGACACACCGCGACGCGAACGGCATTTTCTTTGTGGCGTCGCACTCTTGAGTCTGCGTGCCAGAGAGCATACACAGTGTGGAACGTACTACTTAAACGAGATACCGCAAATCTGAACACAACGGACCAGCAAATCTTTACTGCAATAGAGGAAATCTGATTCTAAAGCCTAAAAAGAAAAGATGCGAATACTGAAAAGCAGGAAAGTTAAAAACTGACATCAAAACGTTAAATGTTATTGAGAGAGATTTATGGAAAGAATACATTACAAAGTCAACTAATGAGATTGAATATAATCCGGAATCATATTTGAAGGAAAAACAGAAAGTATCCGAGTAGTGCTGGAAACAAATGAGTTTTTAATGGATTGGCAAGAATTTAGAAAACCATGTAACTAAATTAACATTATCCAGAGAGGCTAATGGTTAATTTAGCCTTTAGAATGCCTGCAAATTAATATATTTTTACATCTGCACCTAGTATTCAATATGTATCTGTGATTGTGATAGGTTTATTGGACTTGAGAACTTCTCGTTAACAATTAAAACATCATGTAAATATATTCAACAAGTACAGAAGTCAGTTCATTTAGCGACAAAACGCTCAAGCCGAAGTTGGTCCCTTCTTCATGATCTATAGGGTTTTAAGAAGGCTCCAACCTCAGGACGAAACATCGATCACTGACAGTCTTGATTTTTTGAAGATTTTATAGTTTTGTGCTCCCTTAGACAGCTAAATTGTTGAAGAAAAATTTTCCATCACTTGAAATTTGTTTTGTATAAGTTCTTTGATTAATGTAATGCACATTTTTTCAAAACTAAAATTATTTTGTGTAATTTTGAGTAAAATATGTGAAATTTAAAGCAAGATTTTCTCAAAAATATTTCCAAATTTTTCCTTTTTGTACACTTAGATCAAAATACATGATTACACGCACATCCACAATTTTACTGAGAATGTTGACTTTTCAAAATTGCACATAAATTTATTTTACTTTCCGCATCTCCACAAATAGTATAAAATAAACTTATATAATGCTATAGCAAACAATTGCAATTTTTCGGCAGAAAACTTTGCATCGTCGTCCCGATCCCAAAAAATGGGTAATAGGTGTTCCTGTGTATATTACAGTATTTTCCCCACACATCGTGTAGTCAGAACCCAAATTTTTTTATTCAAAAACCCTTTCCCCGAACACTTTTTTGGGGACAAACGTCTCCCCGCTCGTGTATGTTGGGAACGCTGGAGCAAACATAAACAGAATTTTCAAAAAGTATTTTCCCCGAATCGCCCCGCAGATGTTGAAAATTTTTTGTTTTGTGGAGAATACTTTCTTGAACCCGCAATGGCATTTTCAAAATTTCAAAACAAAATTTCAAACACCAAATTTTTTCATTCATCCCTTTTTTTCGAAAGTGCAAGTGTATTTAAAATATGCACCCAAAGGGGGATCCATTAAAAGGTGAGGAGAAGATTTTATTATTTCCTTTTGTTTATATATTTTTAAGTAAGAATATTTAATTTTTCTACCTGAAATACTTGTGAAAATTTTTGATAGTTAAATAAAAAATTTGGGATTTTTTTTGGTTTTTGGGCCCAATTTTTTTTAATGATTGATCTTAACAAAAATTTTGAAAAATTTAAAAGGCATAAAATTATCTAAAAATTTTTTTTATATAAAAATAGGAAGGGAAAAAATGTACATCTATAAATAAGTGGGATAGAGATCTAAATTTTTTTATAACCAAATTTCCGGTTGAAAAATTTTGGATAATTGGGAAAGTATGAATTTTAAAAATGCATATATCTATTTTTTTCATTTTTTTGCCGATATCAGAATTAATCACTTTATTTCAGTTTGGTAAAGATGAAGGGGTTTTAAGATTCATAAAATGAATTATAGATTTGTACCCCACTTCATTCAAATAAAAAAATGAAATTATATTTAAATTTTTTTGGAGCAAAATTTTGTCATTGAAAAAAAAAAACCGGGGGGAATCATCAAAAAAATGATTTGGGGTTTGATCTGCCAATAATTTTGTTAGGGCATAGTACATTCATTTATTTCCAAGTCGCTTCGTGTCCGCGATTTTCAGTGTTGTTATCTTGACTGACACCGACATTTTGGGTTTTACAGAAAACTGTATTTATAAATAGGACATCTGGCCGTGTAGCTCAGGTGAATGCGACTAGCCGCAGCCAAATGGAAGGTCGCAGTAATAGCAGTTTTTACCCGCCCCAAAAGTACCCTATTTGTTAAACAGCGGACCGTGTGGTTAAAGGCCAAATTTTGGTTACCACCAAAAACTATTTAAAAGTGAAAGTGGTTGGTTGATACGATTTATAGCGTTCTTTTTGCTGAATGAAACAACGTTGTTTCATTTTCCCCAGCTGAGAAATCTTTTGAATATTATCTGAAACAAGATATTCAATTTACTGAAGTCCAAAATTGACCCTTTTTTACCTCATGGAATGGCAGCTCACACCCCGATTTTCCAATGCAATGTTTTTACTGTTTTGGGAATTTGGTAAACCAGATCCAAAATTTTTCCCGAGTTGATATAACTACAAAAAGAAACCGTGCCTTACCCGGGAAAAAGAATGCGGATTCGTTTATAAGATTGGCTATCGGACTGTTAAAATCCAAGCTTTTGAAAAGCAACCCGGCAGTCCCATTGTAGATTGCTGATAAAAAATTAAAAAAAAAGAGCCTAAAATAAACCCGGGTTCATTAAACGCTTTTTGCCGTCGAGTGAACCTCATTCAAAATAAGAATCACAATTGTTATGGTTTTTTTTTAAATTTTTAAACCATATCTATTAATAAACCCCTGAACATTGAACAATGCAGCAATGTTAATCGAACATTTTCTTTCACAGACTTAAATATCTTTTTTTAAATAAAGGAATCCAGAGTAGCTTGCCGGGGTTCCCACAGGAAGGTCAGATTAAAGGTTAAACCGGGCGGGGAACGCGGTAGATTCCGGGAAACCCCAAAAAAAAAAATTTCAAATTTAATCGTTACAAGAGAAAGACAGGGCAAATATGTTCCCCCTTTTAATTTTAGTATAAGAACCCCACAAAAAAGGATTTTGACTGAAACAGTGCTATAGGGTGTAATTTATTTCTTATTGAAAAGTATTACTTTTTTTGTTTGGGGGCCCAAAAAACACTGTTTGGAAAAAATTTCGCATTACATTTCTTTCCTCAGACCCGGATAGTATGCGGGAACGAAAAAAAAAATATAAAAACTAAACTAATAATAAAATAAAAAACAAATAGACAAAAATAAACAGTGATAAAGAATTACCAGATTTTCTGCATTTGTTAACTTTCAATCTTTTAATCTCATCCTCTACCCAACTACAATCACCTGAAAGAATTTTTCAATTTTTTAATTTTTTACCCAATATGAAAGGAAAGCCACCATGTGATTTTTGGGAGATGTTTAAATACAGAATAATTTCTGGGGGGAAATGGGCTCTGATAATTAGGTCGTTTTTTTTTTCGCAGAGTTAGAAATGGCTCTACTGTCTCATGCCTGAATGATTTATTTTCTTTTTCCTTGCGTTTTTTAAAACTTTAAAAATTCCCCACCTCTTCTCTTTTTTTAAATCGAATTAGATTTTTCTTTTGAAACCTTTTACCCCCCTTTTGCCACAACTCGAAAACTTTTCTGATAATATGATCCTCATTTTTAATTGGTTCTTGTCTCGTTTTTATTTTTAGTTTTAATATGATCGATCCAGAAATTTAAACTTTTGTACAAAAAGAACGCGTGATACTTGTAAAATTGTACTTTAAGTTATTCTGATTTCCCTGTAATAATAAATTTAAAAAAAAAGTATTATTTTTTATTAATTATTAATAATTATTATTAATAATTATTAATAATTATTAATTATTGTTAATTTTTGAATTTTTATTATATTTAATAAGATACTTTTTTAGTAAGAAAATTTTAAGAAAAATCCTAAAAAATAGAATGAAGAAACTAAAATTTTTAAATAATTTAACTTTCTATTTTGTAATTTAATTTGGGGTAACGACTCCCTTTTTGGTGAGTACATTCAAAAACTTTTTCCGTTTAAAATTTGCCGAAATGTTAATAAACCTTTAAAAAAAAAAGAGGAAGAAACCGGTCCGTCCTGATCGCCTTAATTTGGTATTTACCTGACAGTTTAAACAATTTTTTTTACCGAGTGCGTGGATCCTGCTTTACACTTTTTACCATTGTTTTTTATTCGATGATGTCACATTGATGTATGGGCGTCGGGCGAGTTGGTGCTCCAGATTAGACGCGGGTGGGGAACCTTTTCCCCTAGACACTGAGGACGGCAGGGCCCCCACACGTCAAAAGTCGTTCGCAAAAATTTTCGGAGAGTTGGATAAACACTTTTACTGTTTGATAACGTAAAATCAGAAGTATTGATCAAAGAAATACAGTGGGTCGGGAAAGGGCCCCAAAAAATTTTTTTTTGGTTGGTTAGTGATTCCGGGGGCGCAATGCTTAGGCCCTTTTTCCCTAAGCGTAGTGTAGTTTTTTTCCCCGTGAGATGGGGTGATCTTCCCATGCTGTGATCCGGCCGACCATGGGTAAGCGGGCCCCAAAAAAAGTTTCGTCTTTCCGAAAAGAGCTTTTTTTAAACCAAAGCCTGGCCGGGGGCGCCACCGAGATCCTTTTTTGCGCGCGGGCGAGGGCCCGTCCCGGGGGCCGGGTGCCAGGCTTTTCCCCGCTGTGCCCTGGGCCTTCGCCGAAGGGGGGACGCAGCCCCCAATGCCCCCACCCCCAGGAACAATGGGGCTGGGGGGACCTCTCCGCGCGCCCCGCCCGCCCCATCCCCAATCCACCCAGTTCGCTTATGAAATCCCCTGGCGCCCACCGGTGAAAGTTCAACCAGTGTGTGGCTCGTAAAGTGCCGGCGCTGCATTCCTGCTCTCTTCATTGTGCGCCGACCGCCCTCCGCCTTCCTCTGCGCAACGGCCGGCGCATCCTCCTACCTGCAATATTCAATTTGTTTACCGTCTAATAAGCGTCAGCATACGTAATGAGTAGCCGGATTGAATACAAAGGCATTTTCTTCCCCTGTATGCAGAGAGTATTCTCACTTGCAATGTGCATAAAACATCCGATTTCCAATGATTTAAACATGTTTTTATTACGTATATTTTGCATTCTTTGCCCGTTTTCTTATTAAGCATCATATTTTTCCAAATTGTTAATTATTCTGCATATTTGCTTGAACAGGTTTAGTATTAATCTGCATTTCTGAATACGAGGTTCATTGTTGCCAATACCGCTTTCCTATATCTGAGTTTCGCATTACATTTAACAAAAATCTTGAACGTTTCGAGTAGTAACTTCAGTGGAGTTATATTTAAAACGGTAAGCTAACACACGTGATTGAACTATAAGTCTCAACCCGTGCGTCCTACAAATAAGGATGAAAAGGTCACGGAAATGAAAGAAATAAACTTCCATTTTATGATAGAAAAGTATTTCAAGGGGCTTGAATAATGTTCGAGCACGGTTCTCATTCCAATTATTGTATCGTTTTTAAAATTTGTTGCTACTTGCTCGGTATTGTTATCTTTTAAGGTTGTTAATACAGGAGTACTTCACTTTACGGGTAATCGTCCTCATAGGTAAACTAATCCTCTTCCGTTTACTGATGTTCATTCATAAGGCTCACTGATTGTGGGCTGGTGGGGAGGGGCGCCCGCATAGTTCACATCGCTACCATACGTACCGAGACGCGATTCCCGCCAACGCAGCAGCTCAGATAGGTCGCTGTGTGAAGGTCGCTGTGGGCGCGAAGCTCAAACAGTGACGCGGTGTACGGCAGATGATTTAATGTCTACGAATGGTGCAACAAATGGCGGGCAGTGAATGTTGCCGGAGATGCCGGTGCGCATTCCATGTGTGGCGAGCCCACGCCCTGCCCGGGGCTGCGCAGTGGCTGCACGCACTTCGCACATTCGAAAACCCGGGAGCCAGCCCGCGTCAAATCGCACGGAAATGACTAAAATGGGACCTTCATTTTTAATTATTTTCTATTTTTTCTGTTTATTATGTAACAAGTTTATTTTTTTTCTTTTTCTAACTTATTATTTTTGGAAATATTCAGTTGAAATTTTCAAAAATTATGCGCATCACTAACTTTAAAGTATCACATACTTGAATACACTAATTGTAGAAACTTTGTTCAAATCCTTTCGAAACTTAAAACATGTTTATTTTTCTAGATTTCGAAAACATTTCTTTCCTAAATTTTCAATTTTAAAAAATCATTTGAATTTTGAAAATTGAATAGTTTTGTAAACTGAACAAAACTTTTTAAAACATTTATAAACCAATTAGAGTCTTGTTGACAACTCCAGATAAAAAAAAAATGGATATCAGTAAGGTTAAAAATTATTTTTTACGAACAAATGTGCAGTAGAGTGCTGCGCCAGTCGCGTTTTTCGGAACTGGCTGGCACTCCTTTTGGGATGGTGAAATAATGTATGTACTTCTTGAGGTGGTGCTACTTCACGATTATATTTGGTTATTCAATAAGAATCCTTGCTTTTCAATTTTATTTCTACCTGTTCAATTTTACAAATTTTCAGGGTTTTGAAAGGAAGATATATTACATAGCTTTTTGGCAAGATGCCAACGATTTACATATTAGGTATGACATTTTAACATATAGTTGAATAACTAATAAATATAAAATATATAGATTTTAAATTAAATAATATGTTGAAAATATTTGAAATGATTTGGAATATGTGTATGTGTTAGTTTGAATTTAAAGGGGATGGAAAATATCTTTCGGAAAACGTGATTTAATGCGAGAAGAATTCTAATTTAAACGTAGTTCGTAGTGTCAGAAGCCGGAGCAGAAGGTAAAGTTTTAAAAATTTATCGGTTTGAAGATTGATATAATTTTTAATTTTTCCTGTTTGAAGTTTACGGTGACTTTGTTGAAATAAACCATTGGCTTTTGGCGGCGATTTTCGTAAAAAATTGTTTTGTATTATTGTATTTTATTTATGTGTTGTAGAAGCATTGCACCAAATGGGGCAGCATATGTTAGGGATGGACGAGTTATTGATTTATACAATAACAAGCCGCAGTCAACTCGTAATTTAGAGTGATGATTTAATAATGATATAATTTAGAAATTTTATAGTAAGTCAAATTTGGGATATGTTTGAATATGGTGTTTCCATGTCAATCTTCTATTTATATATAAACTTATATATTTAACTGGAAGGTTATTTTCCATCCAGGGTACATTTGTGCTATTTATTATTCATTGAGGGATTTGTTGGTCTACAAAGTGTAAATATTTTGGCTTGTGTTTTAGAAGGTTTACTACAATCCTCCAATTTTGTGACCATTTCCATATTTTTGTATGGCAATTTGTAAAGTATTTCTAGCAATTAGGATGTTTTTGGGAGTTGAGAATAAGCAGTGTCATCAGCATAAAGGGCAAGGGTAAATGGCGAAGAAGAATGTCAGACGTAAACATGTTAAAAAGCAAAGGAGAGTGTGGATCCTTGAGGTATCCCTGATGCTATGGCGTTGTGAAGAAAGAGCTGTATTAAATTTAAAAGCAAAAAAGACGGTCAGTAAGAAAGTTTTTAATAGGTTGAATAGATATAACGGGTTGCCAATATCTTGTAGCTTGTAGAGAAGACCTTGATGCCATACTTTATCGAATGATTTAGAAATGTCAAGAAATACACCAATAGTGTGTTCTTTAATATGAAAGCATTTGCAATTAATTCCGTAACCCTAAGTAACTGATGAGTTGTTGAATAGCGAGTTCGAAAGCCAAATTGATAATGTGAAAGAGCTTGTGTGAGAGTAGAATATACTCATTTAATCGTTTCAATAACAATGTTTAATATTTTGATATTGAAGATAATAAACTAATTGGTCGATAGTTAATAGGGGAGTGAGGGTCATTTCCAGATTTGCATTGAAATATATTTTTCTGTATTTTTAGACCATTTGCATTCCAATTTAAAAGAGTTATTGTATTAGTGTTAATAGCCATGAAGTAAATTTGGAAGGCTGTTTTCAATAAAATTTGTAATTTTGAATAAGTGAAGAAATTATTTGTTGTACAAAATTTGATATTAAGTTTAAAAGTTGGGTAAGTGAAAGGTAGTAATGTAGGAATACGTGAAATTGTTATTATGAGAATAGTTTTGTGGGAAGTGAGTAGTAGGGTATTGGTATTAGTAGTAGTAAAGTTGTGTTGAGATGGATGAAGGTAGTCGGCAATGAAAGGAAATTTGAGCATTTAAATTAGGATTGTAATACCAGTATTTGAAGTGAGTTTAATTGGACTGTTGAAGGACGCTTCTTATTAGAAAGAAATAAGTCTTTATGCTTTTTGCAACCTGTATAATTTGCTGTGTGATTACTACTAGATTAACGCATTGAGGAGGAGTTGTTTTAGGAAAGAACAATGTGTTGTAATGATCTTGTAAACAGCGTACACACGTGAGGATAAATGACAATTTGCTTGCTTAGGGCCAAATTGCTGACATCTTTACATTGAATAGGTATTTTATGAGACATTTTTGTTTGAATTTTAACTATACTATGAAAAAGGTTTTCTAATTTGAATATTTTTTAAGTTTCTTGATTTTTTAAAATATCTATTGAACAGATTTCAGTAGTTTCTCGTTTTTATTAAACAGGCGATAAACGTTTATAACTGAATTTGTAGTCGTTGTAATTTCATAATATTTCTTCATTATTATAACTTATAGGAATGTCTTTAATTAAAACAGAGTAGTTTGAATCGTTGGGTCACGATAAGAATGAAATTGGATGCTATTTGATTCACAAAAGTCCTGTAGTTACGAAAGTCCTCTATTGTACTACATGTAATTATCACTGCATTCGTGATTATTTTTGTAGAAAAGTCACTTTTAACAATTTGTTGTAAATCAGCAATGAAATTATGAAAGTTAAAGACGTTTAATACAATGATGGGTGGGCTTTGATTTGTGGTAGTTGTTCTTCTGTTGGTTGTACTTTCGAGTATTGCATATTTATTAGCTAATGAAATTTCGAAGTTGATGGAAGATTATTTGTTTTAGCCATTTCATACCTGAAGATTTTCTGTAATTAGTCCTTTCTCTCTTTCGAGAATTACATTGTTGTTGAGAACTGTCTGACGTATTAGTAAAGGTATTATTTATATTTATATTTGAAGCTGTTGAAACATTTGGATTAAAATTCAGATTATGTTGTTGAGATGGAGGAAGTTGAAACATTGGAGTATCACTTGGTGAGCCGTGTTGCATATTTGAGAGAGTTGATTCATTAGAGATTAATTCATAGAATCACCTTGTTGAAGATTGATTCATTAGACAATTACCTTCATGCATTGGAGTTCAAAGATATTATTTGATGTTATTGTATCCATATCCGCATTAGATGAAGGTAGAGGCAATTTGGATCAGACATTGCTACTGAATTGAATCCACCCATAGGTGGAAAATTTATATAGTCCATTTTATCAAGTATTTGGTGATCAAGGCACTTGAATTACGTATAAGTTGTCACCATGTACTTGTATATCCAGTCACCATACACTTTACAGTTTATATCACTACTAGCAATTCAGTATTGATAGTAATTGACTTAATTACATGCGATTACTATAGGGGAAAATAGACAGCTACTATGTTTAATCATTTAAAAACGTTATTTTTAGTTCAATTTTTAGTACTACTTTGTATTGGATAAAGCAGCCAATCAATTGATAACGTTAGGATGTAATCGCTCCTACGTGACTTAAAGGAAAGCAACAAAGCGTCGTACAAAGTGGTAAGAAAGTGGTAAGAGAAAGGTTCAAAGAATTCGACAAACCGCAGCTAAACATAGCAACAGTGATTCTCTCGACAAATGTCAGGTGTCTCCTTCTCGGGCGAAGTGATGCGATAAATGTCGGTGTCTCCTCGACAGAGAATTCCTAACCTGCCTCACGTGGAGTGAGCTCTGGCCAACTCAGGAGTTGCGTATGAGTGCGATCTCCCGTCTGCGTCAGCCGCTCCCTCTGCCTCGTGCAGTGGGAGCTCCTCTCTCCGCCTGCCATGAGGCAGAGGACACTCTCAGCCAACAAAGTGGATCCTATCTAACAGAGTAGAGCCAGGAGTTTTATGTAATTTCATTTTCTGTCCTTCTATATTAAGTTCTCAGAATTGTGATTTTGGGAATTAGGAAAATCTGACCAATGACTTCAATTTGTTCTTCCTTTTGTTACTATATTACATATTTGACATAATTCATAAATTTTATATTTGTGAAGACTTTAATATTATACCGATTTTATTAATATTTTTATAAAGAAACATAAAGGCTTCAAAAATATTTTATTAAAAATCGGCATATTTTCGCCTCGGAATTTGGTGTTAAAAACGAGGTGCGTCTTCGTGAAAATCGGTCACGTGTCTACCTCGAACATGTTGCGACAATTGCACTGAACACCTCGGTATATTATTTTAGACATGCCAAATAACATTGAGGTCGTGTTTCTTGACCTTTAATCCCAATTTAAGGAGATATTGGTTGTCACAGACTTTATTTAATAAATATTTCAATAAAGTCATTTCAAATTATAAATTTACTTTTAAATGTCCATCTAAATTAGGTATGTTTTATATATATATATCTCCCTTTTGCATATTTTTAGATATTCTTACAATTTTATTACACTTGTATGTGCAGATTGTGCCATTTCACAAGTAAATTCGTTTTCGAACTCGACTGATGAAGAGCGTGGCGGAAGGGCGCGCGGGAGAGTAGCGATGTGGAACAGAAGGCGAAGCGTGCAGCAATTGCCCAGACCGACTCATCAGAAGAGGCCAGGGGCAAAAGCTGCCACTAGAAGCCACAGCGGAAGGCGGAGCAGTACCAAGCAGCTGCCATTCAAGGCCGAGAGAAGAGGCGAAAGTCGCGTCCTCGAGACGGTCACAGCGAAATGATGTGCACATGACAGAAATGGGAGCAGCTCTAGCCCTAAGTGTTTCATGATATACACTCTTAAAAGTGAACAGGATGAACCCTATTTATTTTCTGAATATTATAACGTAATGTACTGTATGTATAACAATTAAACTTTTAATCGTGTTCAAACGTTCACACAACTAAACTACACACTAATCATGCACTGGGTACACCAATGAAATGTCCAATTGAAATACCTAGAAAACAAGCTCGTCTTGTCACTGATATATTTGGTGGTTCTTATTTTTACCTCGAAACTCACCTGTCACGACAAACTAAATTTGGCACTTTCCTGTCAGAATCCACGACAGTGCGACCCGTCGAGCAAGCGAAATTGAAAAAGTGTCCTGCGTTTGCATATATTCCTTTTACTTAAAATGGGTCATTTGATATCCCAAGAAAGTATTTTCGTAGATTAGTTTTAGTGCAATTCAATTCAGAGTTCATAAAAATCGCTATTTTGTTGCGTAGTTCTATTACCGATAACTAAATTTGAATTGACTTTTAAAAACTGGTATTGGATGAGTTTGGGTCACCCTATTCTGTTAGTAGATTTATAAATCATGCTAATAACTTCATGAGCCAAGGCAGCTCTTAGAAATTACTGTTTTTTCTTTAGATATACCCGCCTCAGAAATGAATGTCTATTCGTTTTTGGCGTCTTCATGAATAAACAGATCATAGTAATACACTATTTTATAATTGATAATGCTGAAAATAAATTGGATAAGAGGAATTAAATACAAAATTTCTTAATACCAAAATGTTTAAGGAAGTTGGTATAAAGATGAACGTCTAAATATTTCATTTCAGAAAATTGTACTTTGTTCAAACATTATCAAGATAGAACCAATACCAGTCATTTTCGACATCTAGTCAACGTCTTCTGTTTTGAAAAAATCATTTATGAATAAAATCTTTGCAGAGGTCGGACCAAATGCACTTACAAGTGTGCTTTAATTGTATAAGCTAGATTTCTGCACATCTTGAAGGACCAAAAATAGTACTTTTAAAACAATGCAGATAATAAACAGATCAACAAACATGAAGAAACATCTTTTCAAGAAAAGTTTTAACACACCTCAAGATACAGGATCTATTAGAACAAATTTAAGTAATCAATATTTGGATACAAGAAAATTTGCTAGACAATTCAAGGAAATAATTTTGAATTTCAGAAATTTTAGTTAGCCAGATCAGTGGGCCTACCACTTTGCAGGTGAGTGTTAGTTACATTATATAATACAATGGGTGGATGCCTACAATGCGGAAGTCTCAACAAACTACACTAGGCGCCATATCCTGTTTTGAGCGACGACATCCCACTGGGTACCTCTGTAAGACTGTTATTAATTTTAGGAAATTGAAGGTAAGAGAAAGCAAGATATAGGTGAATAACTGGTCAGCAAATTTGAATTTTTAATGTTATAAGGAAGACAATAGGCGTTCTAATCTCTTCTGTTTGCTATTTCGAATCTTTCCAGAACTTTTCCATCACCAGGGTTTTCGAATAATCACATCAAACATATCTCGTGTATACAACAGTATTATGATCTCTCAGCTAAAATTATATTTACTCATCTAAAATGAATGTAGATTGTATTTTCAACTCTACTTCGTAAGACATCTTTCTCAACAGTGGTCTGAATATAATTGGGCACTATATATCCTGTAGTGCCTTTCCATTTCTGCGATGTCCTGGAAACAGCTCCCAGTTCTCGCTTTCATCTGCTAGGTTTGAGCGAAGAAATTGAGATGAGAGTGCAGAAGTGTTTTGAATGACATATACATCCATTCTCTTTATGATTCTCAATCATCTCACTGACGTTCTCTATTATGAGTCACAAGTTTCCTAGAATGTTTGTTACGTTTTTAAAGATCTCATGCAGATACTTCTTGCATATTTGCTCCTTTCAAATTGCGTATCGTTCATCCGTTCCCTATTTATGGGCAACAAATATTCATTACTTTGGTTTAACACTGATTCTTGGAACTTATTTTCAGGAAAGAAATGCCTGCCACCGATCATGCTTTCAGGAATTCTTAATCAAGCCTGGTTTGATATGCAGTAAAGTCAATAAGATTTTTGGAACATACATATTCGATTGGTGAAGAACTACGTCATGTCCTGGATTAAGTACTCTTTTCAGAGTTCTTTTAATATAATACTTATGTTTATCTCTGCTTTTCATGTGCCAGAGCGACTAAAAGTACACAGTAACCCTATGATAAACATTAATCAAATTAACCCAAATTCAGTAATATGATTATGCCTGTCTAACTTATCCTCAGTGTGAAATTAACATATTTTGTGAGTTCAATTAAAAAATTTTGACTAAATCAAAAGTTGAACTTTTACGCGTTGTATCTAACGATCTAGTCGTGTCAATTTTCAGATTTTTATCTGAGATCCCCAACAGAACATTACTGTTCAGAAAATTGGAAATAATGGAAATATCAATTTTCACGAGGATTAATTTTCAGATAGTGCTTACCATTCATATTTTATTAAGTAACTATACTGTTATGTGTATAAGCACTGAAATATTACATCTCGATTCAATCCTTCTTTGAAATTCTCTGAAATAAATTGGATTCCTCGCAGTTCAATAGATTTGGTTTGCAAATATTTCCAAATAAAAACAAGTGAGTTATGTAAATATAATTCGATTGTAGAGTAATATGCAGATTCAGTGCATTTATTCTAAAATGCTAGAACACAGCGCTGAGTAATTTAGAAAAGGTAAGGTCTACAAACGCGAAAATGGCCCTGCGTGAAAAATTGTCCGCCATTTCTACAGGTTCAGAAAAATATTTGAGCATAAACATAGGAATTTTGTAGCAAAGTATTTTTTCAGAAATGGTCGAACGACAAATTATTAAGTTCTGGACCATTTAAAATGGATTGACGAACAGTAATTTTATATGAAACCTAACTCAGACGTGTTAAGTTACTCACATTATTGCAATTAAGTAAATACGATGACAAATCAAGATCCTTTAGATTCAAATGTTCTGTTTTCATTAAATAGACAATTTGAAATCGACGGATATTTATTTAATTTTAAGGATCATTTCTTGTTTTGTAAATTAATATAGATTTCAGGGCAATAACCAATCAACTGCTCAAAGGCTTTCATAGTCAGATATCAGTTACAAGCTGTTTTCACCCTATTAAATCGAGCAGTTGGTGCTGTAGTCCAGTGCCACGAGCTCTAGTAAAGTGTGCACTTGTCTCGACCTTGGCATCCTGAAGTGCACTTTTGGTAATTTATGTAATTGAAGGGCTCTGCAGAAACAAGGAGATAACCCATTTTTGTGAAATTGAGTTATCATTAAACATAACTTCAAATATTATTATTTTTGTATGTATTTAAATACATTGTAGTCTTATTATGCAAGTTGGTTCTTTAATAAATTTCTGCATATCAGCTACTAAAACCTCAGTCGAACATGGATATATCACACGTTTTACGTTAAAATATACACACCAGAAGTTATCAAGTTTCATCATTGTTCAGTAGCTCTAGGTAAAGAGAAATAGTTTTCTTACGATCCAGAAATCAATGTGGCATACTCTAGTGTTATTTGCAGTGACTATGGAAGTTATGGAAGACGATAATACATATCTTGGTATAAAAACGTCAAATAAAGAAAATATATCCTGAAATCTAGAAGAAAATGTTAGAAAATAGGCGAGGAATAGCGGAAGAAGATATTTCTAAAGACAAAGTTTTGCCAGTCAAAGTGAGCGTTAGCATTAACTGTTGTAGAAGAGATGATGTATATTCAAGTAATTTCAGATGATGAAAAGATTGTGTTTTGTGATTTCTATAAATTGAATAATTATAATACTCAAATACATTTATTTGCTAATGATCTTTTCTTGCAAAGATGGTGCTAAGTACAGAACCAATGTTGATGAAACAATTACTATAAGCAAAAATGTAATAAGATGTTAATCTTTTTCTCATTATTGCAGAAGTTGCCTTATTTTACAAAAGTATTTCAGAACGGTTTACTGGTCCAGTTTAGTTTGTTATTTAATGTCAGGGCGGCAGAAACACTATGGAAGGCATTCTGAATAGATATTTCATATCTGAGGCCCGTAGGCGTCCAGAAGTGTCGTTTGTGTACGAACCATCTGAATGTGAGCTAGTAGTGACAGCTTGCATCGAGATGTCTTCCTCATACCTATGAATGCGATACTTGCAATTTCTCATGGCGCTCCGCTGGCTCTCCCATCCACTGAGGCCAGGAGCAACTGCTTTGGGTTCATGGGCGAAAACGCAATGAAGGCTTCTGCCTAGCCTACGCTCTACGTGGCAGAAAGAACTGCGATTGTTGGGACATAGCTGACAAAAAATGTTGTATACGATAAATGATGTGGAAGGGCTATCTGTGGGTTCTGCAGCCTTACAGCTGTAAAACATTGTAAGGTCGAGTGACGGACCGGGAGAGTAGCTCAGTGCATCAAGTGATGTCACTGCAGCGCCTCTGACCGGAGGTCCTGGTTCAGTCCTGAGCGGTAGAATTTTTCGACACTACTTTTCAGCTAGGTCAATTCGTCGCTGACTGGAGGAGAATTCTAGCGGCCGGCTGCTCTGATCGCTAGTTTTCGTGGTTTCTCCGATCAACACCAGGCGAATGCCGGGCGTACCCTACCAAACGGGCCACGGACCGCGCGTCGTCCTTCTCTTCTTGTCCTATCCTCTCCTTACAAACACACTTACTGCCTCACACACATATTCCGGAGATCGGTCAGGAGCTTAGAGCTTGTCCGCTGGGCGGTGCCCCGCTGGTGGGAGAGTCATGGTTGGGAAACCCCACTAGCCGACAGTGCCGGCGCAATCGCCATCAGCGGGGATGATCACCATCTTCGCGAAAAACATGCACTACACTAACGGACTAATGACCAGAAGCAGTTGACGCGCCGGAACACGAAAAAATCAATCAATCGAGGCGACGGAGCCCATCTATTTTAGATTCGATTATGTAATTTTAGCAGCGAGCGTAAGTAAGCCCTTAGGTGACCATTGTCTCCTTGGAGCACGTTAATACTTTGAGTCATGCTTCGTGCAACATGGTAGAGGTGGAGACGACGGGAGGCATTGACGAAGCGCATTACGGCATTAGACGGAGGTGAAGGTGATGTGCCTTTGGTGTGGAGGTGGCCGAGGAGGCAGAGGAGACGCCGCGCGTCGGCTCCAGTTCAGCTGAGTCCCGGATGCGCGCCTCCGCCCCTGCTCCTCCTCAGACGCCGCGATCCGCGGTGCACTATACTGGCATTAAGCCGCTTCACAATATCTTCTATTCATCCTTTCATGTTCTTATTCTCTTCATTTCCTCGTGAGCGCCTGCTTTTTTCTTCTTCTTTTGTATTTCCACATTAGCATTTAATCTTCACCGTCCTTTTTTTCAATTTTCACCTACCTCCAGTAATTTCAAACATAAAATATCAAAATGCGAAACAATTATGTACAATTAAATAAAAGTAGTAGAATCTGATATTAAGGTAATCAGATGAGACAGAAAAGATAGATTAAAAATAAAGCGAATACATACTTTGCCTATGAAAGTAATGTTGTGCATAGGTGTGAATATATCTATTCGATTTAGTTTGTTTATGTTTATGTATTTAAAGAACAGTGGATGGAATTCGCGAGTAGAAACGTTTGAAGTATTCTCAGTCTTTGGACGGATTATATTCACTAGCAACGAAGTGGCTACGGTGAGTGAGTACGCTACCGAAACTTTTCCTCACTACTTCTTCTTAAAATGAGTTCGTGACAACGTTTAGAGCCTAAGTTGGAGATAAATCGCATTGAAAACTCTGTAATTGTATGGAGCGTAGAGTCAGATTCTCAAATCAATTGAACTTTCAATTTGAAATTTAAGAGTTGAAAATTGGAACTATCATATCTATAAATAAACTCTATTCTATTCAAGCAAAAAATACCATTTCCCAGAAATTCCTAGAAAAATCTTCAGTACTCATTTCCGTCCGTCATCCATCCGCTCACTGAGTGGCAGTTTCAAACTACCCGACACAAATCAGGTAACATTTGCCATCTCAGTCTTCAGGTGAGGAACTGATCACTTGAGAATCCATTGAGACAGCTAAAAAGTTTAAAAAATTAAAAATGTGTTTCGCATCTTCTACTAATATTATAATGTTATAAATCACAATTTTCGTTATAGAAGACACCGAAAAAGTTTTTAATTTTTCAATTTTCGAAAAGGTTTTCAATAACATGAAACCTGTAGTATTTTCTTAAACGTCCTTCAGACTATCAACAAAAAACTATAGCCGTTTTTAGAAAAATTGTTTTAAAAAATTAAAAATTGCCTATATTTGTCAAAATTACACTAGAAATTTTCTAATATTTGAAAAATTGTATATGACCTGATTTCAAAATCTACGTTAAGAATAGATTTATTGAGAGAAAATCTGTATCTTTAATATTTTAGTTGAAGGAAGACGCCGATGTTTTTAATTTGTCAAGTTTCGAAAATCTAATTTTTAACGAAAATGAGACCTGCACCATTCTCTTAAATGTCCATTACATTATTCAACAGCAAAAGTTAGTGAAACAATGGAGCCATTTTAAAAATGTTTCAGGAGGCTTCTTGTAAAAATACTCCTAAAATTAAAATATGATTTCAAATACAAGGGCCGCGAGATCAGCCAGATCGATCTGAGAATATAGGTTTGAAGAAAATCGGCTGAACGGTTTAGACGCCAGCGTTGTTTGCAGACAAACGGGCGGATAGACGTTTTGCCGTCAATCGAGTTTTCGTATGAAGGACCCACAAAACATGCATTCTGGCTACTCCACGTGTTAGAGGATTTTTAAAATTTGGGCCCCAAATCTTTTTAAAATTTGGGAAAATGGTGGATCTGAATTTATCCACTTTGTCAGGGCCACCCCAATTTTCCACTGCCAGAGCTCTGCAATAGAGTTTTCTGCCCAAAATTTGCCGTTTCTTCGCTTAGCATAACTTTCTCCACTGCTGTAGTGTGACCATTCACTATTCGACATACGAATTCGCCGCCGCTGACGACACCAGCTTCTCCAGCAAGAGGGTGTAGAGGAGGTAGGGAGGGTCACTCTACCGGCCGTTGTGACGTCACGGGGGCAGGAGGAAACGAGAGATTTTGTCGTTGGTCAGACGTCGTGGAGTGAGGTTATCTTGAGAAAAGTGGTCTTTGTACTGTACATTTTGTTTATACATTATAGATTGTGATCAGTGCTTCTGTTGATAGAATGTAGTGTGTTGGAAAGACACAGCTTCTGTTAAATTGAAACTATAAACATTCAATAGAGATGTTTAAAAGATAGACAGAGTGCAATAAGCTTATGTCAGTGCTGATGTAATAGTCACTACAATAGAGGCTGTTGTTTATTTTTGATAAGCGGATGCTAGCATTTACAAACCGAGTTGGCTTGTGCAATGACACGTAGACCAGGTGATCTGCAACAAAGTGTGCGCAGCCTTCCCAATTTGAAAGCTCGGGGTAGGGCAGTCTTGTTGGACGAATCGTGGTACCTACCATTTTCTTCCGAACAAAACAAGTTTAAATGTCTTTGTGGTGTGAACACGAAGACTGAACAGTGTTCTGAAGAGAGTCACTTGCTTCATAGCTTGTCCTCAAGGTGAGATGTACTTTAAGGGTCATTTAAGGGAAAAATAACCTGCAATGAACGTTGCACTTAAAAAAATCAATTTTGTGTTTAATGCTTAAGCACCAGTTTGATAGGAATGTAATAATATTGATTAAAAAATTACATTACTGTCATGTCATTCTTCACTTTTGAAGTCTGATTAGTGCTAATGTTCAATTCTTGCTTTAGTCATAAGAAAACTAGTAAATGGATAAATGATTGTCTCCAGAACAAAACAAAATTTTGTTTATATTTGAGGAAAACTTGTTGATTTTTCTTAGGTTATTTTTGTGTTTTTAAAATACTGTGCAATGTTTGTTCTTTTGTTATGCACAATTTGGCACAATTTTAGCAGTTTACTATACTCTTTCTGGTATTCATGAATCCTTACAACATTCGTCACATCCACGATAATTAAACATAACATTGCACTGAATTATCGAAACTAGTGGAAATGCGCGTATACCGAAATGTCTCATTTGTCATTATTTAATGATCTGAAATTGAGGATAAATTGCATTAAAAACAAATATCTGACTTTAATATTAGAGGAGTAGGAATGTTCGAAAATAAATTTGGCTAATTGAAATTTTGAAAATGTTTATAGTATTAATGAAAATCGGAATTGTACTATTTTTACGAGTATATGCGCTTTCTATAAAGCAAAGAAAAAATTACAGCCATTTTCCCCATAACAATGGAAATATCAGAAGGGTTTCGTGTACAGGATCACAAACACTAAAATAACTTAATCTTCGGAACAGCACAACTAAACCTTACTTATGACATTTTGCCATGTTACAGCTCATAAGCTTCTAATTTAAGAGAGTTATCGAGACACATACTAACATCCATGCAGAAGCAGACCTTCCAATTTTCAGGTACAAAATTAAGTGACATCTTGACAATTACATCAATCTTTATCGTAACAGTTCGTGGCTATCAGAATAAACATAGGTATACATCATGAGCGCTTCTTTTGAATTGGTTGAATTGACTTTTCAAGTTATAACTCCTTTTATATATTTATTAGAAATTACAATATTTCAGTATTACGTTACTATTTCCAATAATGTGAGAAAATGTGCTGTTGTAGCACGTCTAATTTAATTAAACGTTTATTTATAATATATTCATTCATTTAAACAATAAATTCATAGACTTAGTTTCCAGAACTTGTCTGGACTACGAATAGATGTGTTCGATAGACAAACCGGACAACTTTTTAATTTTTTTTATTTTCTCATACAGATTACTGGAAATTAGTTGAATGTAGCGTCGCCGACGCCGAAGCGTTAACTGTTTTAAAAGTATTTTCATGTATTGAAAATGTATTTCGTTCTTCATTTCTTTCATGCTTAGCTTTGTTCAAATATGCTCTTAAAGTATCTGTGATTGGACAGTGAATCGTAGTAGCTGATAATGTTATACTCCTTTTCAAAAATTCCCAACATCTAATAGCCTAATATGTTACATCCATACGGGATATGAACAGGTAATATTGCAATTTCAAAATTATAATACTAGGAAAAAATATTTGAAAGGAATTGATGATGGTCCGAATAGAGTTTAGTACAGCTACATTTCTACGATTTTTGCAAATATGCACAATAATGCATAATGATCATCTGTAATCTGTTCTTCTAGGTTATTCTCTAATCCTAATTTAAGATCACTCTCAGTTCAAAATTGTCGCAAAATCTTCTACAACTATATTTGATTCTTCCGATTTGCTTAACACTTCATATTTTTCTCCCTAATTTTTGAAGAGATTGAAACTCACAAACTCTGTTTAATTTGCGTTTACTTCCATTTCTGCAATTGTTCTATTAATCGTTTCGAATGCGAATCCAATAAAACAATAAAAACCGACTATTCTGTACGTTTATGTGAATAAGGTGTTTGTTAAGTTTAATAAGAATAAGATCTGGGTCATATTCATTTGAAAATCAGTATTTCTAGACTTAATAACGTAAAAGTAAAAATTGTATTCACTTTAAATTCTTCCAATTTACTAAGTTCCAAAGTAATACTGTTCAGAGGTTTTTGCACATTTATTTTGAAAAATATGGTAGTAGGCCTTATGAATAACACTTAAAATGAAATATGCTGCGCGCTTCACTTTTTGTTCAAAGTAACTTCACTCGTCCACTTAATGATGTCAACAACAGTGTTACCAACGTCTTGAAAGAAAAGTATGGCGTATAGTGCGAAAATGCATTTGGGTACTGGAGATTAATCAACGCCACCTACATAGATCTATTTTTGTGGCGTTGGTTTAATTCCCGACTTACTACGATCGCAGCGCCCAAATACGCCAAAACCCGTTTTTTGAAATTTCCTTCTCTTCTTTAGCCGGATCTGAAAACAAATTATCAGTTCCCCATTAGAAAACCGAGGCGCGTCGAATGACACCTTGTTTGTCTCGATTGGTCCACGAAGTGGTCTAACGTGTGACGGAATCGCACATCAAACATCCGCACAGTCGGGAGTTGCTCAAATACTGTATTGGTATACTATAACTCTGTATATACGTACGTATACGAGAAAATAAAAATACAATTTCACGATCTTTTATGCTATTTTAAAGAATTCTAGGCTGGTGGCGCAGTTCTGGCTTCAGATTCGAATTTAGCACGTGGAAATACATATAGAAACAAGTCTTTGGGTCTGAGAAACTTTTTTTCTACTCCTATAGTAAAATTTTGTTATTTGATGGCTGCAAGCCGCTGCTTAATGATACCCATTACGATACAGATTTCTTTCATATTTTTAGATCGTTTTTCTACATGTAGGTCATATAAGTGACCACTTTGATTCTTAAACTGATGGGAAACTAGAGAAATACGTATGAATAAAACAAACATCCATGCCCGAGGCGGATCCGAACCCTGGATCCTCTGGTTCGTGACCGCTATTCCACGATTGCCTGAACGATGTCGGCCATCGGATCGGCTACAGCTATTCTTTATTATACAAACCAAGTATCATTGAGATTTGTTAGGTAAATGTTTCATTCGATTGCGTACATTAAAATATCATTTATTATTACATTACGCTTGCCAGTTTTAATTTCTTTTATTAGTAGTAATTTTAATTGGAATATTATTTAAAATAAATTGGATCGTAATTTCACTTTGACTCTGTTTTATTAACGCAGTGGTAGTGGTAGAGGGAATATTTGACGGACGTTAGGATCAGAGCGCAAGTCATTTTGTGTTATATGTTCTTGCCGTGTGGTTGCCCTTAAAAACCGGCCATTTCTTTAGTTTAAAATTAGTGAATCGGAGGTTGAGTTGATCCCTCCAGAAATAAGAAAAAATCGAAAATGGCGTCCTCGGAGTTATTACTGCAACTTTTGTACTCTCTCGCAGGCGGACTGGTAAGCCAAAGCCACTGCTGCAGGGTAGGGTAGTTGTCCGCTAGGTGCCTTGGCTGAATCCTGCAAGTCAACTGCCACGCAACGATTCAATGTAAAAGTTTAACTTAAAAGTTACCGTAAGTTGTAGAAAAAGTACCCTATGAAACACGATGTAATGGGTATTATTACACTCGTGTGAAGTTTACGATACTCTCTCGTATCGTAATATCACACTTGTGTATTAATACACATCATTATATCATCGTTTTATAAAATATCATTTTATGTGCCTCTGTTATGTATGAGAAAGAGATCCTTGTGTTACCACAAAGTGCAGCTCTCCTTCAGCCTAATCGAACCAAAGCTCTTATGTTTGGATTTGCGCGCCATCGAAATAACATAATCTACCCAAATCGCTCGTATTGTTAGTAGATAAAAAGATCAGTGATCAACGGAGAACAGGCAGTCTTCCAATTGTGCCAATACAAATGTGTCCTTATTTGACCAACTGTGCAGTACGGAGGCTCTGAACATGGCGTCGCGTCATATTCCAGAGAATCTTAGACACGCCATGAAGGCCAAACATTTTTATTGTCCATTCTAGTGTAACACAAAGGGCTTGTTGAATGGTGGAAAGTCGTATTGGACTAATTTGTTACATAAGAACTGCGAGAAGTGAGCTGGCAGGGAGCAAGCTACCCTACCCTACATAATTATAAACACAAATAGTACAGACTGGTGATATCTGATCTTTTAGGTAAACAGTGAGCTTTATTCTACAATTGGGCTGATGTTGCCCGGTGGCAGAAAATAAAAACATGAAACTACACAATTATGAATAAAAAAAATCAATAAATTATCCTTCCTCACTACCTGGCACATGGAAATGGAATTAATTACACATTTTACACCTGAAACCCTCGTTAATATAAATAAATAAATAAATATCAACATATGTCAAAATCGCCTAGCAAAAAGACCTATTAGAATAGCCATAACAAAAAGAGGGAAAAGAAGTCACTCCATTCCACTCTACTCCACTACATTACACTACACTCCCTTTCACTTAACTACACTCCGCTACAATAAACTACACTACATACTGCACACTGCACACTGTACACTGTAAACTACAGACTCTACACCACACGACACCGCACACCATTTCACCTAAATATAAACTGCTCGATATTTTTATCTGTAGACTACAAAATCTTCGCACCTTTCACTTCACATTACATTTACAACTCACGGTTTCACCTACTGACTAATGTCCCATAATTTTCCTCAAACCCAACACTGAGCAATGAAAGAGCTCAAAAACTGTTGCAACTCGTTCCAATCTACTTTTGTTCTGTTCAAAGGAGAATTTGCCTACGTCCGTTATTTGTACTCTTCTTCTAATTTTATATTTGTGATCAAATGGATTCAAATAATCTGGTTTATTCCGGATTTCCTACCATGCAGAGCAACCAGCGTATAAATTAAACGGTGCTCTTTAGTGTTTTTATTGTTTATGAAATTTGAATTTTTTCTGTGCTGATCTTTATTATTGTATTAAGATGCAGTTCAAAGTGCTGCAGTGATTATCTTGCTTCGAAAAAAAAACTAATGCCGTATGGACTTTTCACCTTGTGAAGGTCTTCATAAGCTCTCCCAAAACCATCTCGCTCTTTTTTCGAAGCCTTCACACTCAGCTGGTGAAGATTATTCTGCGTGACTGTTGGAAACTGGAAGAATTGCTTCAGCGGTGGGCGGCGCGGCCGTGTGGCAATGAAGGAACGTGGAGGTTCATCCCGCGGCCGCGGCCGACCTGGGCGTCGCGGAATGTAGCGCTCAGATGGTCACTGATTGAGGGTCCTTGAGGCGTCAGCGAAAACAGGGATGCGCGGAATGGGAAAGATTGAAAATGGGAAGGTGAAAAATCGGATATGCTGTACATGAAGGTAAATGAGTAGAAGGCAAAGATTGATATTTCATGAGCATGGAAGGGAAAGTGGAGAAATAAAAAGGCGTGTGCGGATAAAGGAGAAGTGGTCGGGAGTGTGGAGCAGGCACGCCTTATGAGGGGGGGAGAGGTAGGCGAGCAACGAGGCGGGGAAAGGGCAAGGCGTACTCTCGCGGTGGTGCTGGCGAATGCCATCTGCAAACAGAGCACGCAGCTCGCCTGAGCGCTTATTCAAATGTACCGCAAGTCAGATAATGCGTTTTGATTAGTTTCCTAGGTCATCAACAAGAATAAAACACAGCTTCATGTAAGAACTTTATTGTGGCAGATACAGATGGTAACAATCTTGTTTGTACAGTCCATTATTTGCTCGGAAACAATTTTAAATGGCAAATTGATACTAACCAAAATATATTATAAGAATACTGAATAATTCCAGGTAAATAAAATGCAACTTCGTATTCCTAGACGAATTGGCCTTGAACTTGAAATTCACCAGCACATTTAGTCGCTCGGAACCTTCATAGCACCTAGTACTGATTTCTCGCAAATCGATGATCTGCAATCGTGAAACATTCCTTAAAATTATGAGATATTTTACATGAAATCCTGCGATATTTTGAAATTTTCTGAAAACTGGCTCCAATTTTTTCTTTAAATTTCTTATAAGAACAGAGTAAAATTTACTTATAGAGGCGGCATTGGCCCTATTTTCACCGTTAACTTTGAATTTTGGAAAACGCAAAAGTCAATTTTTCGGCGTCTTCCTACAACTACAAATTTGGTGATAGAGATTTTTCCTTCATACGAAATTTGTTCTCCTTAATGAGTTCTTTCATCAATGCCATGTGAATTTGTTTGAAAATTTTAGTAGTTTTCCAGCAATAATGGATGAAGTGTGCAATTTTCAAAAATAACTCAAATTTCTCAAAAACAGCTCCAAATTTTCCTTTAAACTTCTTGTAGGGATAGCACTAAATGTATAAGATGTATAAGATGACATAAACGCAATTTTTCTTCATTGTTTTGTTTCTTAAAAATTAGACAATTATTTATTGACATCGCTCGCGTCGTTAATATATACATTAATGATGGATTGTATACATTACTGAATTTGCTAAAACGAGTTCTTGAAGAGATGTCTTCTAAGATTTCTCCAAAACTCAAAGGTTTTCTTTGAAAATAACCTAAAAATTTCGCATTTTCACACCCTCAAACATTATTTTCTCAATTCTGTTCTCTACTGTTATTTCTCTATTATTTCTCTACTGTTACAATTCTAATTCAACATTTCAGAAAAATTACGTAATAAATTTCCTATTTCAAATAAATTGTATAATTTTATAAACACACCAAATTTTTTATACAAAGATATTTACAACCTAATAAAAATACTCCAGTGTGACCAGGAGATATATTTGCAGCAGTTAATAGAGATTACTTTATAAATAAAATAGAAAACAATTTGTTTAGATAAAGGCGTTTGAAATTAAGAAACGAAGTATACTATAAAATATTTAAACAAGTTAGAGACTTTTTCTACATTTAGCACAAGGATTTATCCACTTTATGTTACCAGAACCCTGCTATAAGAATTTTTCTATTCTGCAAAATTTAGCTGTTTTCCAGCGCACGATTAACATATATAT